>JAVJIF010013835.1:0-58948 GCA_038442645.1 Agave tequilana
GATTTTAGTACCCATACTCTTTTGGGTCCATGGGGTTTAGCTCCTTTCCTAGCCCAAACAAACTTATTTGCTAAATTTATATCATGTACTCTATCATAATAAAACTTAGCAAGGTGGCCCTTACGTCCACAATGTGTACAAGTGTACACATGAGCATACATGGTGTTGTGTGTATGAATGTGAAGCATGTGTATGCCGTGGTTTGTGTGCATGCATAGGAGGAACTTGTTTCTTGCGAATCATAGATTCCAAACGTGTGTGGTTCAAGGCACATTGGCTCAAATGGGGCCCAAACAATCAACACTCTTCTTTAAAACATTTATATCATTTGCAATAATGGAAGAAGAAGTGAAGCATGCAATAGGTATGCTAGATGGTGAAGCTATACTAGCATGGCAAACATGTGAATCTATATCATTTTCAAAAAATGTTTTTCTTAGAAACCAAATCCAAATCCTTTGAATTAAAGCAATTTTCATTTTCAAAGATTCATTTTTCTTATAACAAAATCAAATTTTGAAGACAAGATCTCATTTTTCTTTCAAAACCTCATTACAATCATTTTTATTTTTCAAATCTTGTTTTCATTTAGAGCAAGTTCAAGTTGAGATTTCAAGGAGTCACATTCATTTAAAATCTCAACCTTCTCTTGCAAAGCCACTCAAGTTTTGAAAACAATTTTTATTTTCTTATTTAATCCAAAGCTTTTCTTTTTCAAAACTTTATATTTTTCAAAGAGATTCTCACAAATAATAGATAGCTCTTCATTCAATGCATCATGATCAACATAATCATCACAAGAAGACCTAGCACTATCTAGTTGAGTATCTGAATGTACCTCAAGGGAGTCATTCTCTTGGACCATGAAGCAACGTTGATCGGATTCTTCTCCACTAGATTCCTTCTCCACTTGGATTGGCAATTGAAGCTTTGGAGAGGTCAAGATGTTCCACACTGCAAAGGCGGAATCACAATGAGAACCATGTTTAAATATTCTTTGCTAAGTGATTTTCTAAGTGCCTCTAGGCTAGTGCATTGGCCTCTATATGCATGCTATTACTAAGGTAAGATTCCTTGGTAATGGCAAGGTTAACTTTATAACCTAAGGCTTTTAAATGCCAACTCATCCTAACCTTTCATATATCAATTTTAGAGATATCAAACATGGGAGGGTTATCCATGAGTGCAAACAATATGTGTGCAAATGCAAATGATAGATTAGCAACCAAGATCTCACTCCTAGGTGGTTAAACCTAATATCAGGAGCGTAGGCTCTGATACCAATTGAAAGTACACCTAGAGGGGAGTGAATAGGTGTAAGGCTAATCTATGACAAATAATGCGGAATTTAAAAACTAATTGCAACACACTAGTGTAACCAAAGAGTGTAACCGAATTCCCGGTGAAGGGCTCTGGACTAACTCCTCATGATTCCTCTGAATAAGAGTTGAGGTGCTATATGAGCTCTCTTGGTTTAACACAAGTATGGCACACACACACACAATCAATACCAAGCATATAAATGATATGAACAATATGAAATGATGCAAGGCACAATATAAAAGAGAGAGTTAGAGAAAGCAGATCAAACGCAAACACACGGATATGTTTCGAGGTTTGAGCACACAGCTCTACGTCCCCGCCTTCACACAGAAGGATTTCCACTAACTCGTCCACACAGGACTTCCCACACAGGGACCTCCACTGAGGATTTGGGTAAATACAAACGGGAGTACAAACTCCTCTCTCAATAATACAACCTCTCACTAGAGGCAAGGCACAAAGCCAAACAAGATCAACCTCACAATTAAGGGATAGGCACAAAGCCCACAATCACAATCACCTCACACTTGAGGGATAAGGCACTTAGCCACCACTCCAATAATCACCTCTTCTCTAAGAGGGATAACAATACAATCACCTCTCACCAGAGGGATATCACAAATAAAGAAGGTTTTATAACTTGGTGGTCTCTCTCAACCACAACTAATTTTCCCACAAAACAAAGATCCTATAAATAGGATAGATTGATAAGCTCAAGTGTGAAAACAAAGAGTTTGAAAATCAAAACACAAAGAGAACTCTAAGGAAAATTCTAGATAGAAATGTAATGAAGATCAATCAATTCCCAAAGACTTTTCTTTCCTTGATTTTTCCAACCCTTTTAAAACAAATAAGATCAATCTTTTGGCTCTAAAAACTCTTTTAAAAACTTGTATTAACACTGAAGAATGAGAATTTTTGCTCTCCAAAACTTGTTAAAAACAACTCAAATGGGAGTATTTATAGCCCCCAAAGGAATCTGCCCGTTGGCAGCTGAAAAGCAGATTTGCCCTTCCGGTCGACCGGCCCAACGGTCAAATTTCTGACCGTTGTGCCTTAGGTCGACCGGCCCAGTCGACCAAGACTGGATACAAAGAGCAAAGCTCTCTGCCGTCGACCGGCCCGATCGACCGGGCCATTTCCAGAGAGCAGAGCTCTCTGGACGGTCGACCGGCCCACCAGCCCTGGCTGCGTGCACGTCCTGTGCACGTCGGTCGACCGTCCGGTCGACCGGCAGACAACCAGTCCAGCCTAATAGGATTTAAAACTTGGGTTTTTTATCTTCTATTAAATCCCATAAAATCACATAAATTTCACAAAATCAGTTCTTAATATATCTTTGAAATACCATATGTGTGACAAAATTCAACACATATTTTAAACAATTTGAACCATTTTTGTATTCTTGAAAATTTGCCTTAAACCAAAATCCGTATTTTTCAAAACTTGAATTTTGAAATGGAAATCCGATTTTTTCAAAACACATGTAAATATAAAACATGATATTTAAACAACTTTGAAGTATGTTGTATATGGATAGAATCCAATATACATAAAGATATTATATCTATGTTTTTGATATTAAATCCAAAAATAAGTTTTTAAATACAAAATCAAACATAGTTTTTTAAATACAAAAACAAATGATAGCTTATCAAATAGTTTGTCTAAGTATATGAGCATATGTATATCTCAATCTATATACATTAAACCATGTAAAGTTATTTTGATTCTATCTATTCATGAAAACCAAGATCGGTTATACTGAAAACCAAAATTAAAACATGAAACTTGTGTGTGTATTGTGAACTTGAGCGTATCACACTATCTAATCTTTACACAAGATCTAAACAATCTTAAACTAAACACAAACCGAAGTCTTCTTGTCTCCAAGACGACTCGATCCAACGCGATTCACTGAGCTTGACTCCAACCGAGTGCTAGATGTGAACTTGACGCTCGAGCTCTTGAATCACCATGTGAAAGCTCCAAAACACCTTTGTTGAAGCTAATCACCTACTAATATCTTGATTAATATCTGAAACTAAATATCACAAGATTATTAGTAAACTATAACTACATGAGTTAATCATCATCAAAACTAGAGTGAAGGGCCTCTAGGCCAACACGGTCAACCGACAACAAGGAATCCTGCTGAGTTGGAGCCCAACGATTATATTTTTGAAGCCTATAAATTGGGACTGTTTTGGGCTGTTTTTGATAAGATTTCAAGTGAGTTTTCAAGCTAGTTTTTTATACCTTTATAAGTGTTTATCTCCACTTATTTTAGAGCCAAATACTTCCATATCGAAAGGGAGTTTTTCAAGAGTGTTTTGAAAAAGAGATTTCTTGAGTTTTTTTGCCACAAATTCTATCCAAATTTTTCTCACACATACTTGAGTTATCCATTGCTATATCAATCTTATAGGGATCTTTGTTGTGAGAGAGTTTAGGTGATCAAAGTGTTTAGATCACCAAAGTGTTTCATCGTATATTTGAGGAGACGAACTTGCGGGTTCGCGTTGTTTTGAGTTCTTGTGGGAGCTCGATGTAGAGGTGCGGCCCCGGCAAGCTAGTGTGTTTGCGTGTGTAGTTCTTGCGGGAACAAGAGGGGACTAGTGAGTCCAAAGAGTTCTAGTGTGAATTCGTTGTAGGTGTTGCGGCACCAGTAATCCGGTGGGATCGATTCTAGTGGAAATCCTTCATAGTGTTGAAGGTGGGGACGTAGAGTAAGGTTGCTCGAACACCTCGAAACACTCTCCCGTGTTTGCGATTGCTCTCTCTCTATCTCTCACTTATGTTTATATCTTGCATGCTCTTATTGTTCATATTTATTACTTGCTTGATATACTTGTGCTTAAATTGATATAAGCTTGGAGATTGTTTGCTCACATTTGTATTCAACCAAGAGAGTCATAGCGGCACCTCAACTCTTATCTAGAGGAATTTTGAGGAGATAGTCCAGAGTTCTTCACCGGGAATTCGGCTACACTCTTGTGTTTATACTTGGTGTGTTTAGCTTAATAGTTTTTAGTTGGCATAAATAGTTTTAATTCCGCATTAATTTATCATTAGATTAGCTAGTCACCTATTCACCCCTCTAGGTGATTTTAATTGGTATCAGAGCTTGATGCTCTTGATTTGGGTCTAACAATTTAGAGTTAAAGATCCTCATTTTGTACACACACAAGGATTTCATGTCACTTCCCATGTTTGATATTCTTAACATCCAAACTTGAAAAGTTAAGATGTCTATGTACCTCAAAGCCCTAGGTATTCATGTTTATTTTGTCACTATTAGATTCATATTGTTTAAATGGCAAACGTCTAGAGGCTAATGCAAAAGCCATCAATGCCTTAAAGTTCAACCCTAAATGATGATTATTTATGTAGGTTTTTAACTTTGATTCGGCTTTTGTAGTATGAAACACTTTAGTCTCCCCTGGTGAACAAAAGTAATACTACGCGGGGAGTGACTCGGATGATGGAAACGATGCTTCCAACTTATGTTACATGGTCCAATGGGATAACCCCTTGAGTAAATTCCGAATCCGAGCTTGATGAGGATGTTGACATGTCATATGATGATCTTGCTTCATTTTGTCAACAACTTCTTGAAAAATATGATTTGCTTAAAAAGGACCATAAAAGATTGAAAAATAAATATGAGTCCATCTCAAAAGAAAAAGATTCTTTTCAAAATAAATTGGAAAACATTTCTAAAGAAAATGAATCTTTGAAAAGGAGAATATTTCCTTATTCTCTAAGTTAAATGATCTTTGTGAAGGAAATAATTCTTTGAAAAATAAAATATTTGGTGGAAAAGACAAAGAAATTGCTTTGGAAGAAAATAACTTTTTTGAAAAGGAAAATTGTTTCAAAAGAAAAGGAAAATATTCTAAAAAGGTAAGGTTGTTGATTTTCATACTTGCCATGCTCTTCATGCTACTATTGATAAAAATGAGATTAAAATTTTGAAAAATAGAATAAATTGTTTGAGCTCAACTTTGAGCAATTGTGCATTCAATCATAATATATTGGAAACCTTGCTTCAAAAGAAACAAGCTCCACATGTTCATACACATCACCCACGGCATACATATGCACACTTTGCACATCATGATCACACTCATTCTCATGTGCATACTAGAGTGTATAAATGTACACATTGCGACCGCAAAGGCCATTTAGCAAAATTTTATTTTGACAAGGTAAATTCTATAAATTTTGCTAATAATAATGTTTGGGTTCTATTTGATGCTAACCCCCGTGGAACCAAAAGAAAATGGGAACCAAAATCCCCACCGCTTGTGTTTGATGTAGGTGTGGGCTCTCAGATGACGTGAGAGGGTTGGTGCTTTGGTAGTGGATGCAAGAGCATGATGGATACTACAATTGATGCATCACTATCAAGGAAGTTTGGTGGGAGGACCACCATGTTTGGAGACTTAGAGATTAGTGCATATGATTTGGTAACTATCTCTAAACTCCTATTTTAGTTTACATGTTTCTACATTGATAATTTTAGCATGTTTTGGATTTATGTTAAATAATCATGTTTTATGCTTCATGTGGTGAATACTTGTTAGATGAACTTTCATTGAAACTTGTGTATATACTTGTACAAGTAGTGAGCTACACTTGATTATTACATGTTTGTGCCTCATTGCTCATTTGTACTCATTACATATACATGTATAACTTAGTTTTGATGATTCCTTCATTTATACTTGTCTTCCGTATCTTAGTACATGTTTTGTTTCATGTATATGTTATATTTATCTAAAACTAATAAATATACATGTATACCCTTGAGTCACTTGTCTTCATGCAAATTCTATTATGGACTCATTTGTATTTGGGATATGTATGTATATTGTTAGTTTTGATAGAATATACATATACCTTGAAGTTTGATTTTAATGAAAATACATTTTTATGATTCTCATGTTTTTGATAAAAGAATTCATGTTTATTTTGAACTTTATTGATTATTTTCATGATATGCTCTTCACATGAATCTTGTGCACTCACACATCATTTGTTTACTCATGATAGTGTTTTCATGAGAATTTTTAAGCTTTATAGATTTCGAGTGTCAACTCTTGTGTTTTTAGCATGCTTCATGGGATATATGATTTGGTTTCATGTTTGAAGGATCTTTAACTATTTTTAAAAATTACTTTAACTAGTTATCTATTCTTCATTTGGTAGTGTTTTCAATTTATAACTATTTTCAAATCTTATTTTTGAAAACTTCTACCCTATAAGGGCGGTTGATGGGCGACCATGTCTTGTGAGCCTTATTGAAAATCTTTTTAACTTGTGCATGAATAGGGTGGATTGGTATGAGTTATACACATGTTCTTCATGGAATTCTATTTTTGTATATTCATATTTGTTTTCTATATATGTATGTATCAAAATCTCAAATAATATCAATTTCAATTAGGATTTTCTTTTCATACATGTATATATGTTTTGATTGTGCTTGATTTACATATCCATTACATGTTTAAAACACAAATTATGTTTATGCTAAGTTTGGCTTAAAATTAAAATAAATTGGTATCTTTATAAGCTTATGCATTATTTTCAATTGATATTTCAATTGACATTTTATTTGGTATCAAAATTTACAATATATTTCAATTGGTATCAAAAATACAAAATATTTACTTTCATTGGTATCTTAAAATTTTGCTTATTTAAAAATTTTGCTTATTTACAAGTAGTATCTCAAAATTTGTTTTGTTGACTTAAGAGACTTCAAAATTTGTTTTAAAGTGATTTCAAAATTTTTGATATGAATTGTCTATATGCAAGGGGAGCTTAACATCTCTTCTATATATAAATTCATGTTGAGTGTATCTTATATTGAGGAGCTTGACATCTCTTCTTTATGTGGTACACGTGTGTAGGGGGAGCTTAACTCTCCACTTATACATTGTATATTATGCTTTATATGAGTTAGGGTTTATCATCCCTTCTTCATGTAATGCATGTATGCAGGGGGAGCTAACTTCACGTCTCTCTTCTTCATGAATGCATATCGCATATATATATCCTTATTGTTTGATTTATTTTCGCCCCTTTGTTGACGATTTGACAAAAAGGGGGAGAGGTATTTGATTTATATATGAATGATTTATATATGCATGTTTATTGACAAAAAAAGGGGAGAAATATTTGATGATTTATATATGCATGTTTATTTCATTTTCTTATTTTATAACAAAAAAAATGGGGAGAAGGATTTTTGATTATGCATATTTATCTCCTGTTTATGCATATATATATATTTGTCTAGTTATATGCACTTCATTGAATATCTTATTGTTTATTGGTATGCATGAGTTAAGGGGGAGCTTCTATGAAGCTTATCTTTAATTCATGCATATATAACTCCATGAGTTTTGTCATCATCAAAAAGGGGATATTGTTGGCCTGAAGGCCCATCACTCTAGTTTTGATGATGATTACTCATGTAGTTATAGTACTAATGATCTTGTGTTTAATTAGTCTCAGATATTTGATCAAAGTCTTAATTGGTGTTTAGCTTCAACAAAAGAATTAAATCAAGTTTTGGAGCTAGCACCTGTTGATTCAAGAGCTCGCGCATCAAGATCGCATCAAGCACTCAAGAGAAGTTTAGCTCATTGGATAAAGGTTTGGACCAAGTCAAGAAGGAGAAAAGATTTTCAAAGAGAAGACTTCCAAGAAGACTTGTATCATGTTTGTAAGTGTCAAGATTTTATTTTTAGATAAAATATAAAGGATAGATTAGTTGGTAGATTGCTCAAGTTCATATACACTCACACAAGATTTATATGTGTTTTTCATAAAAGAGTTTTGGTTTTGAAAAATAGTGGTTTGATTTTTAAGCTTCAAAATATACATGTGTTTTATCAAAACTTATTTTAGAGGTTATTGTCAAAAATATAGATATTTCATCATATATGTGTAGTGGATCATATCCATACATACTAAGCTTCAAAAGGGTTTAAAATATCTTGTTTTTGTATTTGGAGAAGTTTTGAAAAAATCAAATTTGAAAAATACAGATTTTTGTTTAGACCAAAATTTCTATATTACAAAATAGTTTAAAATGTTTGTAACATGTTTTGATTTTTATTCAAATATGTCTGTATATCAAAGTATATTAATGAACTTATTTTTGTAGAATTTATGAGAATTTATGGGATTTTATTGAAAGTATAAAGACCATGTTTTAATCCCTAAAAATTTGTGACCTGGCCTTCTTTCGGTGGACCGGCCAGTCGACCGAGACAGAAGTCGGTCGACCGGTCCGGTCGACCGATGTGCACAAACATGCACAGCCACTTTGGCGGTGGGCCGGTCGACTGACCCGGTCGACCGGGCGGTCGACTGACCCGGTCGACCGGGCGGTCGACTGGCAGAGAGCTTTTGCTCTCTGTATCCAGGCTTCGGTCGATCGGTGGCACAACGGTCAGAAATCCGACCGTTGGCGGTTTGACCAGCCGGTCGATCGACAGCAGGGAATCCTGCTGAGTTGGACTCCAACCGCTATATTTTTGAGGCCTATAAATTGGGGCTGTTTTGGGCTATTTTTGATAAGATTTCAAGTGGGTTTTCAAGCTAGTTTTTCCTACCTTTCTAAGTGTTTATCTCCACTTGTTTTAGAGCCAAATATTTCCATATCAAAAGGAGAGTTTTTCAAGAGTGCTATGAAAAGAGATTTCTTGAGTTTTTCACCACAAATTCTATCTAAGTTTTTCTCACACATACTTGAGCCTTCCATTGCTATATTAATCCTATAGGAATTTTTGTTGTGAGAGAGTTTTAGGTGATTAAAGTGTATAGATCACCAAAGTGTTTCATCTTGTATTTGAGGAGATGAACTTGCAGGTTCGCGTTGTTTTGAGTTCTTGTGGGAGCTCGGTGTAGAGGTGCGGCCTCGGCAAGCTAGTGTTCTTGCGTGTGTAGTTCTTGCGGGAACAAGAGAGGAACTAGTGAGTTCAAGGAGTTCTAGTGTGAACTCGTTGTAGGTGTTTGCGGCACCGAGTGATCCGGTGGGATCGACTCTAGTGGAAATCCTTCATAGTGTTGAAGGCGGGGACGTAGAGCAAGGGTGCTCGAGCCTCGAAACAAATCTCCCGTGTTTGCGATTGCTCTATCTTTATCTCTCACTTGTGTTTATATCTTGCATGCTCTTATTGTTCATATTTATTACTTGCTTGATATACTTGTGCTTAAATTGATATAAACTTGGGGATTGTTTGCTCACACTTGTATTCAACCAAGAGAGCCATAACGGCACCTCAACTCTTATCTAGAAGAATCTTGAGGAGATAGTTTAGAGCCCTTCACCGAGTATTCGGCTACACTCTTGTGTTATACTTGGTGTGTTTAACTTAATAGTTTTTAGTTTGCATAAATAGCTTTAATTCCGCATTAATTCATCATTAGATTAGCTAGTCACCTATTCACTCCCCTTCTAGGTGATTTCAGGAACTGCATCCAAACAAAAATATCTTAGTTAGGACATATATAGTTTCTTATGTTGGGAATTTCTCTTCCTTCTTTTCTCGTTTTCAAATCTCGATGCGAAAGTCAAAAGCATGCTAAAAAGTTCGAGATAAAAAACAAAATGCATGGTGTCGGATTGAGTGTTTAAATGACAACCCATTACCAATGGACGGTGGCATGACAAATGAATTGAAAAATGATTTTAGTCTCACAATTAATATTTTCTTTTTTTCTGCAAAAAATATGAATGTTGAGTCCTTCTAGGACTTAAATTGCTTTGTTTCACTGTCTTCTCCTTCTTCTTCCTTTTTTAAAAGAGTTTTGAGCTAATAGCCCATGCCTGTTTGTTCTTTGCCTCTTGAGCTCTGAAAGTCTGCATGTGACTACTCCTCCCCATTATTTCTGTAAAAACTTTAGGAGGTCTCTACTCTTTACCTACCAAATCACTCATAATTCAAAAGTTAATCCTTTTTATATTTCTTCTCGAGTTCTTTCTTGTTGATTGGATTGCAGGTGTTGGAAAACATTGGTCTCCAATTAGCTCATCCTATTCAGCCAAGTCAAGCAAGTAAATGTCTGCTGACTCTGCTCCATCTTTTTGGGCTGTGGCTTCCTCTGAGATTCTAAAGCCATCACAATCTCTCCTTTGATATTGAAACAGACAACGTGTTGTCATTGTTGGTTGATGCCAGACTTGACAATTGTGATATTTTTTTTTTCATTTTGCAGCAAAGATCATCTTGGCTGTGGCTTGACGAATTTCTACTTTAAGTACAATCTTTTTTAAAGGGAGGCCGCGATGGCGCACGATTGGATCCGCATCTTTGAAAGTACCAAGCTAGGCTTTTGACGAATATTACCAGCATGATTAAATTAATCTAGAGTTGAATAAAGTTTACTGGTACTGTGATATGGAATGCTATTGCAATATTATTTTGTCTCTTGCCAAGATTTTTACACTATTTATCATTAATTTATAAGAACATTTCGCTACAGCCACCTACTTTCTTCATAATTAGAAAAAAAAATTCAGCGTCATATTTGATTCGCTACAAACTCATCCATGTCAATAAAAACTGATTCCTTCCAATCACCACTTGTTTATATATTTTCATTTCTTATTTTACCTTTCTCCATTGCACCTGCACGATCAGGTCGCCGCGGGGGTTGGAAGGGGTGCAGGGTGCCCCTCCCAGGGTCGGGGGCGGAGCCCCTGATATTTTTTTCGGGATCGACTTTTCTGCAGATCTCGTTTTGTTCGTGCTCTCGATGAGCTCTGTGAGGACTAATTAGATGTATGACATTTTGTGAGGACTGCGACCATCATCTCAGTCCTCTTTCAAAAAGATTCAAATATAGGACATTTTTGTGAATATTACGATCATAGTCGCAATCCTAATAAAGAGGACTGCGATCATGATTTCAATCATATAAAGACTCAGAAACATGATATATTTGTGAGGATTGCGATCGCGGTCGCAGTAAATAATGCATTTTATAAGAATAACGATCATGATCGCAATCTTCAGAAATAGAACTGCGATTATTTTGTGAGGACTGCGATCATTTCGCGCTCCTAAGAAATAAGATATTTTTGTGAGGATTGCGATCATAATCACAGTCCTCTGTACTGTGATCATTTTGTGAGGACTGCGATCATAGTCATAGTGCTCAGAAATAGGTCATTTTCGAAAAGATCCGCTTTTTTGAAGCTATTACTTAAGGGCATTTTCATCTTTCGCCATTAATGAGCGCTTCAACGCTTGACACGTGGGCGCACATTCTTATTTTAAAAAGAAGGTGGCTGAAGCGAACAAAATTATGAAGCTGAGTTTTTTTTCCTAATTACGATTCAACATAAGGAGATGTAGCAAAAAGCCCCGAATCTTTCCAACTCAAATGCAACCCTACGATATTCGAATGCAAGATTCATTCTGTTGAAGTTGATCTACGTTATTTCAAATAACTAAAATTAAAAATCATGTATTTTCAATATTTTTTTCCATCCATCAAGTAAGCGCAAAATGAACAGCCGAAATAGTGAGTTGGTTAGTTTAACGGTGTAGAATATTCGAAATCTAACAAAAATTGGTATGTGAGTATTCTTAAGTGTTAAGATTATGATGAAATAATCGAATTGAGAATGTCTAAAGACGTAGATCTAAGCTATATCCTATTTTTAGCCGTCCTTTTTGCGACTACTAGATGGGAACAATTGTTTCCACCCCAAAAAATGAGGAAGGTACCCCACAAAGTATTATAAGTGTGCCATAATTTTTTTTGATATTTTCATCCTTAGTGAAAATGTAACCCTCGGTTCTAAATGTACGTGGGTCAATACTGGTATCCGATACCCGATTTTATCATCTTGGTACCTGGATGGAGGCCGTATCAGATTAAGATATTATTTCTCAATATTTTA
The DNA here is from genome assembly GCA_038442645.1 of Agave tequilana. Taxonomy (NCBI): domain Eukaryota; kingdom Viridiplantae; phylum Streptophyta; class Magnoliopsida; order Asparagales; family Asparagaceae; genus Agave; species Agave tequilana. The sequence continues at coordinate 12,257 of JAVJIF010013835.1, forward strand.
AATTTTTCTAAATTTTCTTAAATTTTTGGGATTTATTGGGAGAAGAATCTCAATTCGGAAACGACTGGTATCACAAACTGACTCCGAGAATGAATTTTGGGAATCCTACTTCATAACAATGTTCAGGATGACATTTTCTATTTATGAGAGTTTTTGATGATTTTTCTGAATTAATAAGACTTTAATCAAATAAACTAATAATTAAATAATGATATAAAATGCAATTAAAATAAAATAAATAAGAAAACCGTTTAATTGTTGTTCCAAGGTTTTAAACCTGTAATCTCCTCTCCCAAAACTTAAAGTTTAAACCACTTGGCCGTATTGACGTACCAATGCGGTTCACACACAATTTATTTAACAAGATAAAGTTTCCCCATCACATTTCCCTCCTACGTCTCCACCTGCGTCCTCCCCTCTCTCATGTACTCCCACTCTCTCACTCACGCCTGATTATTCCTATTATCTTCAGTTCTTAAATATATTGTTCTTATTATTTTACTGCCCAATTTGTACTGTTACTGCATTTTCATATTCTCTCTTTTACTGTTCTTTTTCCTTCATGTACTCTTGATGGTCCGATTTTGACGGATATTTATTATTTTTTAGTATCAAGATCCGATAGCCAGTATAGAGGTTTGATCGTAGAACATATTATGGTTCAACTTTACTCCAGTGAGTTCAGATTCTTTTTCTTAACTTGTTTTATTCAGTTACAATGGATGATATTGTTCATGTTTCAGTATTTCATATATGTGCTTTTATCCCTGCGCTTAGTTGTATATGCATATATGTGTGCTATCATGCTCGTTATTGACAGTCTAAGGTACTCATGAAAGAGATTTCTCTCTTCGTGAGTATCTGCTGGCCATTGTCACGCACCCGTACTATGTATTTTGGGAGCGGGGCGTGACAGAAAAGTTCAAATACCTCTTTCTTCTTCATCCTTCTCCTTCCTCCCCTCCTCTCCCTCCCCCGCTCCTACTCTCCTCCCTTCCCCTCCCCAGCCTCCCCCTCCCCCGATATCCCCCTCCTCCTCCCGCTCCCCTTACCCCCTCGCCCACCCCCCTAGATCTGCATGTTCGGCCTGATCTGACAAAACAGAGCAGATCTGTTCGGCCAGTGGCCCAACAGGCTAGATCTGGGGTGGAGGATGGCGAGAGAGTTGGGAGAAGGAAGAGGACGGGAGATCAGGGGAAGGAAGAGGATGGGAGATCGGGAGGAGGGGACGGTCGGGGAAGGAGGGATTAGGGGAGAGGGATGAGGGAGAGGGAGTTGGGGGAGGTCAGGGGGGGAGGCCAGGGAGGGTGAAGGGTCGCCGAGGAGGGAGGCGTATAGGGAGAGGGGGTTCGCCGGAGGGGTGAGTGGGGGAATGGAAAGGAGATAGATTTGTGTCATTCCGGAAGGATTCGAGGTCGAGTCTCTCATTCAAATACAAGCATACAACATTCGAATAAAAGATCTACTCCGTTGAAGTTGATCTACAATATTTCAAGTAATTAAAAATAAAAAATTATGTATTTTGAGTACTTTTTACCCATCTATCTAGGTGTCGCAAAGTGGACGGTCAAAAATAACATATTACTTAGATCTATATTTTTAGACATATAAATTCTCGATCCGACCATTTGATCATGATGTAAACACTTAAAACCCTCACACATTAATTTTTGTTAGATTTAAAATATTTTACACCGTTAAACTAACCAACTCACTATTCCGTCCATTTTTGCATACTTGATGTGTTGGAAAAAATATTCAAAATACATGATTTTTTTTATTTTTAGTTACTTGAAATAACGTAGATCAACTTCAATGGAGTGGATCTCGCATTCAGATGTCGTAAAATTATATTTGAGTGGGAATAATTCGTCATCGAATTCTTCTGGAAGGACACTGTGTGTATTTGTTGACGATTAATAAATCAGCAAGCGGTAGCTAGCTTAATAATAAAAAGGGGTTGTTTTCCATGCGACTTTGATGTGCTTTATTTACGGTCTGTTTGGTGAAAAATAGCTAAAAAAGTGAGTTTTTCCTCTCAATTTTGTGAGCCCATAGGCTTTTCTCAACAAAAATGTTTGTTTGTTGGAAAAAAATCTTAAATAACTTTGTCAGTTTTTCACTCTAAGCTGATAATATTTTTAAAAAACTGACTGCCATTAGGTTCAAATTTTTTTAAAAGAAAAAAAAACATTTGATAGTCAATTTTAAGAAGAACCAGTTCCTGACCAAACATGCACTTAAAAAAAGCACAACTTGAAAATGGAGGGCACATGATATTGTGGACAACAACTTGAAAAGCAAAAGCCATATAAATATTGCGGAGATTACAAAATGTGGTCGGTGCCGCCGCCGGAGCCTCAGCGCACGTGACAATTTGTAATTTTTTTGATACAGAAAATAAAAAATTAAACCGTGTTGTTGTGTGGGCCCGCGGCCAGCAAAAACTATTAAAAGCAAGCGAAATGCGTGACCCGAAATATTGTAACCAAAATTCAAAGGTTACGGACATCAACGGGTCGGGTTTGAATTGGGATTGGTACCAAATCAACTAGGAAAACATTATAAATCATCTACTAGATTGATTTGCTGAGTCAAACTGACCAGCAAAATTAGAACTACTATATCATAATTTATCGAATTTGGATTCAGATTGTCAAATATAAAATTTAAGAGTTCAAATACAAAACTTTGGATGGGGCTTCAAATCAAGTTATTGAGTAATCTGACTTCCATCGAGTCTCTGGATCATCTCGTGCATATGCGGTAAAATTTTTAAATAACCAACAATACAGTTAAAACAAAACACTATTTTATCTCATTTGTGGATTAAAAGGAGATTGAGGGAGGTTTTCTAAAGAGGCTTGTTTCTAGCATCGAAGCTTATAAACTCGGAAATTATCTTGAAGATAATGGGTGGGATTTTCACTCTTTTATTTTTGAAAATCATATAAATCATAAAAGCTACAGAGTAGTCTGCTAAATGGATCAATCAATTAGACCGATGATATTGGGTTTGCTCTCTAAATCGGCATCGGTTCAAATCTCACGAGGGGCGATATTTTCCTCAAGAGGCTATGCCTGGATTTTCTTCACTACCGTCGAGAGAGTCAAGCTGTGGTGTGAAGGTGGTTAGTATATATTCCTATATTAAAAAAAATTAGACCAATGACCAATCGATTGGCCAATTTTATATTTTGGAATATTCTTACTATGCTCAAGCGCATTTGAGCATAATTTTTGAATCCTTCCAATTTTTTTTGGTGTTATCTTTTCGGCCTTGGCTAACAAGATAATAAATTCGTCCATTATTATTGGCTGTATTTTAGAAAGAAATTATTATTATTAATGGAAAACAAATACACCACTTAATGCATCAGATCGAACTGCACAATGTTGTTCAGGCCAAAAAAGGAAGAAAACTACATTGAAACGCAAAATCATGAAACATGGCAGCGTTCAGTGCATATCTCGGTGGTTAATTTCCAAGCAAAAATAAGAAAAATGATATTGCGACCTTTCTTCTCTTTTAACGGGTTTGTACAATTTTTAAATCATAATCACTAGCAATCTAAACAGAGCTGGAGACTCAAAGTCTGTTGCCATTTCAAGTTCACAAATCAATATCGTTAATTAATCTAATAACTCACAATTTCTATAATAAAACGAGAGAGAGAGAGAGAGAGAGAGAGAGAGAGAGAGAGAGAGAGAGAGAGAGAGAGAATTTATGTGACAGTAGTTCATAATATTCTCTTGGTTGTATGCATGCTGAAAATGACAAGACAAACAACAAACGCTCCAATATATAGGGAGTTATATTTTTCTTTTATTTTCTCTGATTAGTGGCAAAGCATGTTTCTCAAATCTAAATCAACTCAAATCTAACTCATAAATTTGAAAAGTAAGATTCATTTTTCTTTTTTTAGACAAGATTCAATTTTTGTAAATTATATATAGACTCACGTGCTACGAAGAACCATTATGTTCAATTCTAATTAATGCTTAGCTCACAAAATCATTACTCGTAGATAAATGAGAAGGGGGTAAGTTTGGAAGTAAAGTTTGGATTTGTGTTTTTAATGGAGTATATTATGTTCACAGTCGATTTATCCAAAAAAGTTTACTGTTTAAGCAAGCAATATTACGGAAATACTTTCTTTTTTAGTGAAATATTAAGGAAATATTACTAAAAGATTGTGATCCCTTTTCTAAAAATTGTACTTTGATTTTAAATCTCAGACTTCTATTAACTCAACTCAATCTCTCATATGTAGGGCCTGTTTGTTTCGCCGCAAAATGTCGCAAATCGTAAGTTATAAAATGAGAATGAAAAAAGTGAATTGTAGCAGAGTAAATATATTGTGTTTTACAGTGTTTGATGGTAAAGTGAAATTGTAAATAGAAAAGTATATTGTGTTTTATGGTGTTTGGTTGGTATAGTGAAAGTGTGAATGAGAAAGCATGTGTTTTACGGTGTTTGGTTGGTAATTTAAAAGTGTAAGTGGAAAAGTTGGCCACAAAATTAATTGTAGCAGTGATTTAAATATTATAAATACTATTAAATTAAATATACTATTGAAAATTAAATTGTACTAATAAATTTGAGATAAAATATTAATAATTTTAATATCTTAATTATAACAATAATATTAATAAAATATTAGTAAGATTAGTAAAATGTTACTAAAATATTAACTAAATAAATAATTATAAAATTTTAAGAAAATATAAAGAACATTAATAAAATTTTAAGGATACTAATAAAATATAAATATTAAAAAATCTTAAGAAAAATAATAAAATATAGTTATAATATTATAATATTATAAAATACTTAAGATTATTATAATATTAAATTTTATTATAATAATATTGTAATATTATAAAATATAAAATAAACAAAATAGAATATAATTATAAGTTTAATAATAAAATATTATTATGATATTATTATAATAAATTATTACAATATTAACATAATAAAATATTAATATAATTTTAATGTATATTATAATATTAATAAAGTAATTATTTATATTAAGAAATAAATAAATTAAATATATACTAATTTTATATTAAAGCATATTATTGTTATATTAATAAAATATTAAATTTAAATAAAATATTAAGAAAATTGATGTAAATATTAATAAAATAATAAAGTATTAAATAAAATATTAAATAAAAATAATTAAATATTAAATATTAAAACAATATTAAAAATAATAAAAAACTAAAAAATACAAATATAAATAATTAGATAAGAAATTAAACACTAATAAAAATATTAAAAATATTAAATATTTAATAATACTAAATTATATATTGATTATCAAATAACTGCTTTAATACTGCAAGTGTATTACAAGTGAAATTTATACGACCACAAAATTAACTGTAGTAATTGCAAGTGGGAAAATGTGAGTGTAAAAGTGAGATTTACATGACCACAAATTTAACTGTAACAACTGTAAGTGGGAAATGAGAGTTGTATTTTGCAAGTTGTTTTGTAGCGGAACAAACAGCAGAAAATGAAAAAGAGATTTTACGACTTACGATTTTACGGCCTTTTGCTGGAAAACAAACAGCCCCGTAGTCCGCCTGAAGGGACAGTAAACTTGTAATAAGGGAGGAGGTCGCGAGGGACTGCACGAGGAAGGAGGTCGCGTCGACGGCGACGAAGCCATGTAGGAGGAGAAGGACGGGGAGGGGTGATCTTTTGACGCTTCTTATGTTGGCTTATGTATTTTGAAGGGAAAGGGATTTCGAGCTAGCTTCCTCTATTTTATATTTTGTATTTTTTTCTGTTTTATTTTGTTAAACTCTTATTAATGAAACGCGGGAACATGTCCCCAACTGTTTTGCTTAAAAATGCAAAAATAAATGAGGTTGAATGGGTGGCTAGAATGAAGGTCTTAAACTGAACAGTAATTCACGAAAGAGAGAACAAAATTTTGTGAATTACCGGAAATGGATATCAAATTTGTCAGAGCCTTTGGATTTCAAATTACTGGCGGCAAATAAATAAGAGTCGGGCCGGCCATTAAAAAAGAGAAAGCCAACAAAAAAACTGCAGCCAAAAGTTTATGGACCACCACACTACAACAGTTGACAACCAATCGTTAAACTCACTCTCCGATTTCCTAAACTCCACCTCGCCGGTCGGTTGTCTCTCCGCATCTTAATCCCAAACAGAAGAAAAGTAAAAGAAATTGAGGGTGAAAACATCAGTAAGTGGTTCCGTATAATATCCGCATCCGACGGATGAGATCGAAATGGCGGTCGCCGGCCTACAGTAGCCTGCTCCGTGGGCAAATTTCGCATAGTTTAAGCCATTTTAAAAATAATATTTGTAACGAAACTGAAATTGATACCTACACCCATCATTTAGTACTTACACGCTTATATTGTGTGTCCGCTCCACCGGCTCTGATTGGAATAAGGAAGAAAATGGGGTGAGGGTATCAAAAGTCTAGAAACAATAGAGGGAAGCGAAAATAATAATCGGGCGGGGTTCGTCTATAAAATGGAGGGGACAGGCTCAAGATCAATGTTCAGAGAGGAGGAGGAAGAAGAGAAAGAAGAAGGAGAAATTACTGTTGTTCCCTTGGAAAAAAAAAAAAAAAGTCAAGAATTATTAATGTCATTGTAGATAAATATATCTTTTGTCTTCTCTCATTTTGTGTGTTTATATCCAGTGATCGGCATCGTTTTTTTTTTCTGGAGGATCCGCTGGTTTTGTTTTTTTTTGAATATAATCTTTCTTTAATTTCTTATAATCTTGTCAAAGCTTGTTACAGATCGGTTATTTTTTCGGAAGATCTGTTGTTTTTTCTTCATCTTTATAGACAAAAACCTACTTAAATTTTTTTTTTCTTCCTTATTTTTCAGAAAAAAGAAAAAAAAAGTGATGGAAAGCCTGTTCATGAAAGAGAGCGCCATGGATCCGAGATCTTTTGGACTGAATAATAATACTACTAGTAACATGTATGGGGGATTTGGGTTCAAATCTCCACAGGAGAATTATCTTCTTCCTCATACTCGTCTTCATCGTTCTTCTGTTTCCTCTATCAGCCAACTGTTGGTCGATGCAAACAACGCAGCAGCTGGTAGGTTTGGAGGACCTCTTGCAAATTTACCCCCGCTCTATTCCTCTCTTCCTCCTGCTCCCGTCCATCGCCAGCCTCCGCTGCTCCCTCTTCCGATAAAATCGGTGACAATCCCATCTATAAGCAACATCAGCACGGGCATCACTAGATCGTCGTCATCAGCGGCAACATCATCGGCAAGACAGAGTAATAATCAGAAGGGGAAGAAGAAGAATCCAAAGCCTTCGACTAGCCTGAAGAAGGAGCCTGCTGTTGCGGCGGCGAAGTCTGTAAAGAACAAGGCGGCGGCCGCGGCGGAGGAGGAGACGGAGGAAGAGTTCCTTATAAAACCACCGTCGCCGCCGTCGGTTTACTCGATGTCGCCGCCGCCGAGCAGCCTGCCGCTGCCGAGGCTGCTGCTGATGAGGCTTCGGCCTCGCACGGCGAAGGTGGCGCATGCAGGAATACCGTGCAATGCGGAAGCGAGGGGTGTGGGTATGGATGCAGGCGCAACCGACGATCTCCGCAAGATTCTCCGTCTGTAGTCGTAATTATTGAATGTTGATAGTAATTTGTTGATGTTTTTTTTGTTTGTTTGTAGTACTAGTAGATTTTGGCGTTGTTTGTTATGCTGGGATGATATTATTACAGTGAAGTGATCAAGTGCCCCTTCAAATCCACTTCTATTTTTTTCTTGGATTATATTAGGAGAGTGCAGGGATCAGACTTGCTGCTTGTCTAGCGTTCACAACAGCAATTGGGCTTCGACGGTAGTTATAAACCTCCGTCAGAGAGAAACGACCGTGGCTCATAACCTGTCGTCTATATCAGTGCAGTGAAAAGTTTGGAATATTTCACGGCGGCTTTCCAACACCGTGGAAAAATCTGAATTGAATCGTTGTTGTAGTCCAAACGCCACAGTTTTAAAAAAAAAACCGCCGCGATACTCTTGGAGGAACCACCTTTATAACGGCGGTTTCATAAAAGAACCTATAACGACGGTTCTTTGGAGAACCGCCGTGGTATGTTCTTATAGTGAAAAAGTGTAATTTTTTTAAATATTATTTTTATTTTATACAGAATGTAACATAGTTACACAATATAAATACAGATATCACAATTACATCATAATAAACATATCAGAAATAACACATATCACCAACATATTCACAAGTAATAATATCACAGTTATCTAATCCATTCAATCAAAAATATATTATAATATATTATCTAAGACGATGAATATATACATCAAAAAAAAAATATATAATATATATATATTAATCTACTACAATGAATTACATTTAACTGAGTATACTGTGTCGCAAGTTTATAGCCTTTGGAATGAGGCCGATGACCCGTTAACATCGCATAGAGTTTCTCCCTCTACCATTCTGCTCATTTCTCAACCTATTCACAATTAACAATAATATATCACAAACATACACCAAATTAACACCGTCACTACCACCACCAAATTAACTTGCACTAAATTAACATGTGTGTGTATCTGTATGTGTAAAGTGTGTACATGTATGTATATGTGTATTGTGTGTGATGTACCAAATATCCACACACAAATTCAGGCACAAATCAGTCGTCAAAAGATGCACCAAAATGCATGTGAGCAATGTGTGCACGCGTTCATGCGTGTGTGCGCGTGTACATGTATATGTGTGTGTGCATTTAATGTGTGTACATACATGTATGTGTGTGTGTGTGATGTACCGAATATTAGGGGTGGCAATTGGGTCGGGTCGGGTCGACCCGACCCGATTACTGCTAAACCCATATAATAATCGGGTCGGGTCGACCTGACCCGATTATTATACGGGTCAAAAATTCAGACCCAGACCCGACCCGATCCGATCCATTTGACCCGATTATTAAATTTTAATACAATTTCTTTACACTTTATTACCAAATTGTTGGGTGGTATAGTTAATCATCACACTAAACTCTACACACTAGAGGACACGGGTTCAAAATTGGCCTTACGCATATTTTTTGACAATTTGATTTAAGCGAAGGGGAGGAGACGGGGCGGCAGAGGAGGAGATCAAGGGGAGGAGGCCGAGGAGGAGAGAGAATAATCGGGTCTGGCGGGTCAAGCGGGTCTGGCGGGTTCGGGTCAACCCGACCCATTTAATAATCGGGTCAGATGGGTCGACCCGACTACGACCCAAACCCGATTAGCCCAAACCCAGACCCGCTAATTTCGGGTCGGGTCGGGTCGGGTCTGGCGGTCGCGGCTCGTCTGCTACCCCTACCAAATATGCACCAATGCAACTCTCTGTTGAATATTCAGTGCTAGTCGGTCGATCGATCTTCACATGCGATCGACCACCCGACTTGTTTCCTCCTCAAGCATGTTGTGCACGTTATACGCGCTCCCGTGCTTCTTGTTGTTGCATCCTTTGGCCGTGCAAACCGCCTCTAATGTTCCTCTCTCTCTCTCTCTCGCGGCCATCTCTATTGAGTTAAAGAAACTTGCTCTCTGTTGCTGCATCTCTTGCTCGTGCAAATCGCCTTTGATGCTCCTCTCCTCTCTCTTGGTCATCTCCAATGAGTTAAAAAAACTTCATCTTTTATCTTCTCCCCCACAATGAGTACATATTTCTAATTCTAAAAATTATCAACAAAAGGTTACATTAATAATTATTTAAAATAATATATAAAATTGTTTCTTTAAAAAAAAGTAAGAATGTGTTTAAAACAAGTTTAAAAAGATTTTCTGAAAAACATGTTTTTTTTGCCGTCTTCCTTTATGGAAATACATCAAAACACATTTTTTCCAATAAAAAGTGTAACATCCCTGATTTTTAAAATATTATTTAATGTTTTAATATTCAAATATGAGATAATATCTGAATTTATTATATCTGAGCCTCGGATTTTTAAACTTCATATTTATACTTTAAATCCCGATTGATAAGGAAATATCATGTAATTAGAACTGATAACTCTAGTGATAATTATATTACTCTTTAATCTGATGGAATTTATATGAAATGGGGAATAAATATTTTTGTATTCTAATAATAATAAATTGGTAGTAATTATTTATATAGAATAAATACATTTAAATGAGACACAAACATCAGAGAGTGTGTATTTATACATATATATGCATAAGTGGGTAATATTTTAAGTGGGTATACATGTATATACAAACATGTATTTTACTAAATGAATACCAAAATAAAACAATGAGTGAGTGGAGATGTGTACATGGGGTGAGAGATGGCTGGCTAGGATTAAGTCTTGGAAATGGGGAGCTAGGTGGCATGAAGAGGTGAATTGAGTAAAAAAAATATATATAACGGAAAAAATGAATTAAAATTATCATATTCATCCCTCTTTCTCTGTCTCTTTCTCTCATCCTCTCTCCATGTCTCGCTTTTTCTCTCTGAACTTCGGCCTGGGGCACAGTCATCGGAGGGGAGGCTGACGAGGGCTTCAGGCGGCGGAGCTTCGGGCAGAGGCGGCAATGGAATAGCCCCAACCACAACATCACCATCCCCATAATCATCTCCATCTCCATCTTTCTTCCTCTCTCTCTAACTCTTTCTCATGGTAGTGGCGGGTGACATAGGGACCCTAGTCGATGGTAGGGAGGCTGCGGTGGCGTGAGGGCGACCATGAGCTCCCATCTCCCATCCTCCATTTCCCTCTCTCTCTGTGTAGGCCATCTCTCTCTTTCTCTCTCTGCAGGCGGACATAGACAACCAGGGGGCGCCAGCGTCTACGACGGAGCATCGTCAGCTCCCAGGGGCAGCTGTGGCCACGGGAGGAGGAGGGAGGGTGCTGTGAATATTTGAAGAAGAAGAAGATATGTTGTGGATTTTGATTTTGGGTTTCAGTTTCAAACCCTACCCGACGCAATAACTCGAACCCAACCCGTTTGACTTAAAATTTTGATTTCCGATCAATATCTTGGCCACCCGGAGTCAGATTCCGGCAATTCTTGAGCAGTTGTGATCGTGGAGACGAGAGCTACGGGTCTGTAGTACTAATTAATAAAATCGGGTAAAGGTGAGTGGAGTTTCTAATAAGTTGGATTTATTATATAATAATCATAAATGTGATTTTCTGAATAATAAACCAATATCACTAACGTTTGGTCTGCATAGGTATTATTATTATATGTGATGATGGTATTATACACAGTGGGGACACATATCATACGTACACGATGATAATAAGTGTAATATCCCCTAACTAATAATACTGTATTTCTACTCTTATTAATTTTATGTAGAATTAGTTATTGTTATTGATTAATTTATTTTATACAGGTGTATAAATATATGTGCATACATATTAAGTGCATATGTTTTTGAATTGCAATTATACAAGTATATAAATGTATTATATTTTATACATTATGACGAGCATTATTATTATTATTATGTTATTGTTGCCGTTATTCTCAATTGATCTTCTTTTCTAATCCATCTACCCATGATCCAATTATCTAATAAACCATAACCCTTTTAACTCATACGCAAAAGTAAAGTAAAATAAACAAAATAAATAAAAAAAAGAGCGATAGTTTTAGAAAGAACGACAGTCAAAGAAATCCAAATCCATCATTCATCCTCATCCCTTCACCATTCTTGGAACTGATCGTGATAGTGACAGAAGAACCGCTTGGAGGTTGAGGAGCAGTTGGAGATTGAGAAGCAGGCAAAATCTAAGTAAGTAAAGAATTCATTTGTTATGAATTAACATATTTAATTCTACTGCATGATTAAAAAATTTTATTCTTGTTATGAAACCTAAATCTCATCTAAAGCAATTTTTATGAATTAAAATTTAATAACATATCATGACTTAAAAAATTCCCTTTATGAAATTGAAAATCTATCCAATAATATAAACAAAATAAATTGAATATTGTTACAATTCATTTATAGAAATTTTGGAAGATATATATATATATATATATATACATATATATATATAATTATAGGTATAAATATAAATGTATTTAAAAAAATAAAAAAAGAAACAAAAAAAAAAAGAATCGCCGACTGCTCTCGGCCAAAGGCCGAGAGCAGCATGCGCTGCACAGACCCGGGTCGGGTCTGTGCAGCTGGGTCTGCACCCGACCCGGTGCAGACCCACCCCGGCTGACCAGGCCCAGTGGCCTGAGCTGCCACTGGGTCTGGCCCAAAAAAAAAAAAAAGAAAAGAAGGAACTGGGCCGCAAATGGCCTAGGCCCAGTAAAATAAAAGAAAAGAAAAAAAAGACTGGGCCGCACTGGCCTAGCCGAAAGAGAAAGAAAAAAAAAGGAAAGAAAGAATCTGGGCTGTGTAAGCCCAGGCCCAGGAAAAAAAAACAACAAAAGAATGAAAAAGGGGAGCTGGGCCGCTATTGGCCCAGCCTAAAAGAAATAAAAGAAAAAAAGAGTGAAAAAGGAACTGGGCCTGGTTAATTTGGCTAGGCCAGAACCCATAAAACAGAAAAGAAAAGGAACAGAAATAAATAGAAATTAATTCAAAGCCCAATTTCAGAAGCCCAGTTACAGTTCAGCCCAATTGTTATTGGTGTTAATCCATTTTGACCTGACCCAAATACAAAAACAGACCCGTTATGATTATTAATTGACTTTACGCTTAAATTAATTCAAAAAAATTAGAAAAAATCAGAAAAATTCCAGAAAAATCCCTATAAAATTAGAAACTGAAATGTGACTCTGTAAAATTATTTTTATAGTCATATCACTTAGAATGGCTCAAAATTAAAATATTTCTTATAATTATTATTTAAATTGAATGTAGATTAACGAGTTGATTTGCCACTTCTATATTCGGACCCGTTGACGATCTCAAGTGAGTGTTCTTTGTTTTCTCATTTAATATTTAGTTTTATTTCACGTAATTGTTTTATCCTGTCTATTTCAATGAATATTATTTTACATTTAAATAATTGTTCAAACTCAATCATGTTTCATGCCTGTTAGTTACTAGTCCATGTCTACATGTATAAAATACAAAATAAATTGACTCGTGAATGTTTTATCTCTTTTAATAAATTTTGCATAATATTCTTGATCCTAGACATTATGATAAACTTAAGTAACCTCATTGATTATATATGATACCTACCTGATAAACATACTGTTCATGTTACTAGAAGTTATTGGGAAAATATATTGTTAGACTGTAACACTCGGTATAGTTCTATTCATCGTATATACGGTTACTGTTACCGTTCACTGTTACTGATATTGTTCACCGTGTATACGATCACTGTTACTGTACTATACTGTTACCGTCACCATGTCGTCCTAGTATTCTAGGTAATATGGACATTGACTGATTTAACTGAACTGAATAAATAATAAAGTAATTGACAACTTACACCGGGATTGGGAAAATTGATGGAGGAGACAGCGTCTGTATTTTGGGTGGACCTAGAATACAGGTTGCGCAGCCGACTGAGGGTTCCACTGCAGGGTTCCTGGGGGATGACTGACATCCCATCTGTACTGTTACTGTTCCACTGTTTTCACAGTGAGATTGCTATTACTGTTACTGTTACTGAGTACCTAGCGGTACGGCCTAGTTCAGCGCCAGGAAACTGAGGCCGTGGTCCCGGGTATGTACGGGCCCACCTAAAGCATGGACAATGTCTTTTCTATTAGTTTCAATAACTTAGGACCCTGATTGACACGTGTAGTAGGCGTAGTATGGGGTGCGTCTACTATAGGTGGCAATTGGTGTTCGCTGACATAATAAATGATAATGAACTGTTATAATGTATTGTGACTGAGAGTAATCACCTGATTGTACACATAGATAAGCTATGATAAATATATGTTTGTAAAGTAAGACCAGATTTATTTACCGGATTAGTGATATTGCTAGGTTACACATATTAACGTCAGTTCTTTGTTTATAGTTATTTTACTTGTCCTTTATCTGTACCCTTATTCATGTTATTGTTATTCAGTGGTTATTTATCATGTCATTCAATGTTTGCAGTTATCTGTTATCATTTTATGCACACTGTTTACATGCACGAGCAGTTCTCTTTACACACACACTCAACAGGTCGCGTTCTGACGACCCTGGATTTGCACGTTCAGATATTGGACGCTTGTTCTATTGTGCAGGTGTTCAATGAGATTGTACGCTTTGCGAGGAGCTGGACTCTCTCCCTTCTGATTCTGGTATTCTCATCTCTTTTATCTTCCTGTTATTCCTGATTCTACCTTTATCGTATTCAGTTGCCATTTTTCTTTTCTTATTCATCTGTTATCATTGTGTTAGATATTTATATGTCATATTGTAGTGATTATTGATTGATTATGGTTTAGATTTATAGCTTGTTCAGGTTACTTTAGGCTTAGCGTATATATGTGGGGTATTTTCCTTATGTATATACGTCGCCGACTCTCGTCGCGACTCCGTTTCTACGTATTTTGGAAGCGGGGCGTGACAGGGTTTTCTTGGTATCAGAGCCAGGTTCGACATAAAATGGACTTGATTCTTACCGATAACTTGAATGAGTTATAATTACACTGTAATATACATATAGGGTTCACACGATGATATTGAGTCCATTTGAGAATTGGTTGTCCTCCATTCTGGTATCCATCCCTTGATCTTTTGATATCCCTGAATTCAACTCTTCTTCTAAAGTAATCTTGGTCCTATCTTTATTCTTATTGTTCCTTCTGATTCTATTTTCTCTGATTTTATCCCCTGAGTTTGATCACTCCAAGTTGAAACTGATAGCAGAGATCAGAGCGCGCAGCGGAATCGTGGTGTCCCAGCGAGGCGACATGGAAGCTTAATTGTTTTTCCCTGTATTTTGACTCTTTTATCATTCCCTACTTTTATTTAAATTTCGAGGACGAAATTTTTAATAAGGTGGGTAGAGTGTAATATCCCCTAACTAATAATACTGTATTTCTACTCTTATTAATTTTATGTAGAATTAGTTATTGTTATTGATTAATTTATTTTATACAGGTGTATAAATATATGTGCATACATATTAAGTGCATATGTTTTAGAATTGCAATTATACAAGTATATAAATGTATTATATTTTATACATTATAATGAGCATTATTATTATTATTATTATTATGTTATTATTGCCGTTAGTCTCAATTGATCTTCTTTTCTAATCCATCTACCCATGATCCAATTATCTAATAAATCATAACCCTTTTAACTCATACGCAAAAGTAAAGTAAAATAAACAAAATAAATAAAAAAAAGAGCGATAGTTTTAGAAAGAACGACAGTCAAAGAAATCCAAATCCATCATTCATCCTCATCCCTTCACCGTTCTTAGAACTGATCGTGATCGTGACAGAAGAACCGCTTGGAGGTTGAGGAGCAGTTGGAGATTGAGAAGCAGGCGAAATCCAAGTAAGTAAAGAATTCATTTATTATGAATTAACATATTTAATTCTACTGCATGATTAAAAAATTTTATTCTTGTTATGAAACCTAAATCTCATCTAAAGCAATTTTTATGAATTAAAATTTAATAACATATCATGACTTAAAAAATCCCCTTTATGAAATTGAAAATCTATCCAATAATATAAACAAAATAAATTGAATAATGTTACAATTCATTAATAGAAATTTTGGAAGATATATATATATATATATATATATATATATATATATATATATATATATATATATATATATATATATATATACACACACAAACACACAACACACACACACACACACACACACACACACACACATATATATATATAATTATAGGTATAAATATAAATGTATTTAAAAAACAAAAAAAAAGAAACAAAAAAAAAAAAGAATCGCCGACTGCTCTCGGCCAAAGGCCGAGAGCAGCATGCGCTGCACCCGACCCGGTGCAGACCCGCCCCGGCTGACCAGGCCCAGTGGCCTGGGCTGCCACTGGGTCTGGCCCAAAACACACACAAAAAAAAAGAAGGAACTGGGCCGCAAATAGCCCAGGCCCAGTAAAATAAAAGAAAAGAAAAAAAAAGACTGGCCCGCACTGGCCCAGCCGAAAGAGAGAAAAAAAGGAAAGAAAGAATCTGGGCTGTGTAAGCCCAGGCCCCGGGAAAAAAACAACAAAAGAATGAAAAAGGGGAGCTGGGCCGCTATTGGCCCAGCCCAAAAGAAATAAAAGAAAAGAAAGAGTGAAAAAGGAACTGGGCCTGGTTAATTTGGCCAGGCCAGAACCCATAAAACAGAAAAGAAAAGTAATAGAAATAAATAGAAATTAATTCAAAGCCCAATTTCAGAAGCCCAGTTACAGTTCAACCCAATTGTTATTGGTGTTAATCCATTTTAACCTGACCCAAATACAAAAACAGACCCGTTATGATTATTAATTGATTTTACGCTTAAATTAATTCAGAAAAATCTAGAAAAAATCAGAAAAATTCCAGAAAAATTCCTATAAAATTAGAAACTGAAATGTGACCCTGTAAAATTATTTTTTATAGTCATATCACTTAGAATGGCTCAAAATTAAAATATTTCTTATAATTATTATTTAAATTGAATGTAGATTAATGAGTTGATTTGCCACTTCTATATTCGGACCCGTGACGATCTCAGGTGAGTGTTCTTTATTTACTCATTTTATATTTAGTTTTATTTCACGTAATTGTTTTATCCTGTCTATTTCAATAAATATTATTTTACATTTAAATAATTGTTCAAACTCAACATGTTTCATGCCTGTTAGTTACTAGTCCATGTCTACATGTATAAAATACAAATAAATTGACTCATGAATGTTTTATCTCTTTTAATAAATTTTGCATAATATTCTTGATCCTAGACATTATGATAAACTTAAGTAACCTCACTGATTATATATGATACCTACCTGATAAACATACTGTTCATGTTACTAGAAGTTATTGGGAAAATATATTGTTAGACCGTAACACTCGGTACAGTTCTATTCATCGTATACACGGTTATTGTTACCGTTCACTGTTACTGATATTGTTCACCGTGTATACGATCACTGTTACTGTACTATACTGTTACCGTCACTATGTCGTCCTAGTATTCTAGGTAATATGGACATTAACTGATTTAACTGAACTGAATAAATAATAAAGTAATTGACAACTTACACCGGGATTGGGGAAATTGATGGAGGAGACAACGTCTGTATTTTGGGTGGACCTAGGATACAGGTTGCGCAGCCGACTGAGGGTTTCACTGTAGGGTTCCTGGGGGATGACTGACATCCATCTGTACTGTTACTGTTCCACTGTTTTCACAGTGAGATTACTGTTACTGTTATTGAGTACCTAGCGGTACGGCCTGGTTCAGCGTCAGGAAACTGAGGCCGTGGTCCCGGGTATGTACGGGACCCACCTAAAGCATAGACAATGTCTCTTCTATTAGTTTCAATAACTTAAGACCCTGATTGACACGTATAGTAGGCGTAGTACGGGATGCGTCTACTATAGGTGGCAATTGGTGTTCGCTGACATAATAAATGATAATGAACTATTATAATGTATTGTGACTGACCGTAATCACCTGATTGTACACATAGATAAGCTATGATAAACATATGTTTGTAAAGTAAGACTAGATTTATTTACCAGATTAGTGATATTGCTAGGTTACATATATTGACGTCAGTTGTTTGTTTATAGTTGTTTTACTTGTCCTTTATCTGTACCCTTATTCATGTTATTGTTATTCAGTGATTATTTATCATGTCATTTAATGTTTGCAGTTATCTGTTATCATTTTATGCACACTGTTTACATGCACGAGCAGTTCTCTTTACACACACACTCACCAGGTCGCGTTCTGACGACCCTGAATTTGCACGTCCAGATATTGGACGCTTGTTCTATTGTGCAGGTGTTCGATGAGATTGTACGCTTTGCGAGGAGCTGGACTCTCTCCCTTCTGATTCTGGTATTCTCATCTCTTTTATCTTCCTGTTATTCCTGATTCTATCTTTATCGTATTCAGTTACCATTTTCCTTTCCTTATTCATCTGTTATCATTGTGTTAGATATTTATATGTCATATTGCAGTGATTATTGGTTGATTATGGTTTAGATTTATAGCTTGTTCAGGTTACTTTAGGCTTAGCGTATATATGTTGGGTATTTTTCTCATGTATATACGTCGCCGACTCTCGTCGCGACTCCGTTTCTACGTATTTTGGGAAGCGGGGCATGACAATAATAATTCGAATGTTGAAAAATTATTTATGTGTGGCGTGCACATGTATTCATGAGTATATAGTAGATATAACTCAATTGTTTGGAAATGAAATTCATATATGGTTTGTGTATATGCATCCAAGAGTATACGATGATAATAACTAGATATATAATAATTGTACTATCACACGACGTGTAATTGTGTTCATAAATGAGTGGTGATAATAACTTGATATTATATTGATTGTGTTTATTTATGATTTATATTCATATCTTATCAGAAGAAGACGGGAGATGGTGGGGTTAAAAGACAGTGTTACTTGAAGGAAGAGCCTGGCGGGAGCCGGTGGTGTTTGAAGACGGTGTTATTATTATGGTTATTTATATATACGAAAGAGGAAGAACAGTGATATATGATATTATATATATGATAAGGTATGTATGTACAATATACGTATATTGGATGTGTTATCTATGTATGTAATGATGACATCAGAATGCGGATCCATTAATTTGAAATGAAAACGCCAACAATGGGTGTTTTGCACATCTCACTATTAAGTGAAGAATAATTGAAAGCGAATAGATAATCAAATTGAGATATTCACGAATCACGAATTTTCATGTACCCTGTATATTTATTTCATATAACTCATATACTATAATTTCATGTCTCATGTACGCCACACACCGCTAATATCATATTCTAGTTAAAAATTGATTTAACTCATTCACTGAGCCAAAGAGGTCAACCCACCACAGATTTCATGTTTTCAGGTCAAGGCAAATCAAAGATATAACTGAAGGATTTTAAGAGCATGACACTGGATTATCATCAACACTCTGAATAGACATTTAAGACCGATATTATTATACCCGAATTTTTGCTTATATGAACATGTTTGTATAGTTAGCGGTTATGGTGTAGAACATAATTATATCTGTATTGATATATGTCAAGAGTTATGTATAGTTCATTTATTCTGAATTAAGATTTTGAAACGATATTGTGGATCTTTTTTCATTGAGTTGGATTATTTTCTGAGAGTGATGAGCTAAAACTAGTAATACTTGAGTACTAATGTAAGTAGGCGATATCAAGTCGAAATTGTATTATAAACTGCATGAGATGCTGTATATGAATATATAATCGATGTTAAGACCAGATTAGTATATATTGATATATTAGGGCATACTATATTATAGAAGAAATGCTGCCGAAGTTTTTGATGAATTTAAAAGATGATTATGAAGATTATGTGATTGATTAGCGTAATTGAATTGGATTAAAGTTAATTTGGTGATTAAAAATCTGCGACTGTTGCAAAAAGCTTTTTTAGACGTGTTTTAACTAACAGTAGTTCTGAGCATAGATATTCTTATATTATTATTATTATTATTTGGTGATAACTGGGTTGTGGTCTGGTGTTGGAGTTAGTTTAGTAGGATTTGTAAATTTTTCCTTTTGTAATAGTAGGCTATATATATGTGTATGTATAAGCATATTGTCTAGGATTTAAATTTTTCCTTTACTTGAGAGTAAATTGCAATCTCGTAGTCTAGTACAACCAAGATCTGAAATATATATATATATATATATATATATATATATATATAATATATATATATATATATATATATATATATATATATATATATATATATAGAGAGAGAGAGAGAGAGAGAGAGAGAATGTATATCAGCCGACGGCTGAGAAACTCTCTCAGCCTGCGGTGACCTGGCTCAATATTTGCCACCCCACTAACTTGCGCCCCGCTTATAGGAACAAGTTAAATTACTAAATACCCCTTGGTAAAAGCTACTCGCGCCGTTATTGTTTATTATTATTTTCCCCCAATTTTTTACCGTTCGTTGTCAGATTTAGGTTATTATTTATTATTATTTTTTCTTTTTTTTACCGCTCTTTATAAGATTTAGGTTATTATTTATTATTATTTTTTCCCTATTTCTTTACCGCTCTTTGTCAGATTTAGGTTCTCCTTTTCTAACCTGCGATAAAGTTTTCTCTGAAAATATCGATTTTCAGAGCAGATTTTTCTCCTTTTTATTTAATGTCGACGCCAGAGCAGTCTACTTCCCCTACCAATTCTACTCATAGTCGTAAGCGATCTCTATCTCCCGATCTAAATATGGAGGATATATCATCTAGTTCAACTTTCTCTCAGAATATTGAAAGTATTAAAGGGTTAACAACTTTGCATGCTGATCAACAGGTTTTTATTGTGTCAATTTTTTTCCGCAATTTCTTAAATGTAGAAGCTTTCTCTGTAGCGTATATGGTACTGCGACCTATATTTCGTTTTACAGAACAGAATAATCACTTGTTCTAAAGTTTAAGAACTGCGACCACGGTCGCAGTTTGATTTTAAAATAATCTCCGGCTGTGAAAGCTATTTTTGTAACTGCGATCTAAGTCGCATTCCTTGTTATTATAATTCTTACACGTTTCTATGTCAACTATATCCAGTTTATATATTCATTAGAGAGTTGCATAGTTATTATTCAGTTTTTTAAAAAATCTGCTCATACGGAAAACTGCGACTACGATCGTAGTCTTTTAGTAAGAAGTTATATAGATTTCATTACATCTGCGACCTTGATCACAGTTTTAGTAATTAAAGTTCAGATGTGTGATATTTAAAAAATATTTATATTTATGTAGTTAGTCAATTTGTTTTGTAGGATCTGAATGCACATGGAGAAATGTCTGGAAGCTCAAATATTTTTTTAGGGAAACAGTTTTTCACGGATGTGGAAGCATACAATTTCTACAATTCTTATGCAAGGAACAGAGGTTTTGGTGCGAGAAGAAAAGGAATAGATAAGTAATGAAGGTCTCCTCATGAAGTTATTTGCAGAAAATTTTGCTGCAACAAGTAAGGTGTGAAGAAGTTGTGTGACAAAAGACAAGAGGTGCTTACAGTGCACCGTCGAATTGACATTAAAGTAGCGTGTCTTGCTGAGATGCATGTTCGTCTTCGTTTTTATTTGACAGAAGATATTGGGTTATCACCAAATTTGTTAATTCTCATTCATATGAATTGTCAAGCCTGGATAAGGTACAACACCATTACTCTCACCAGACTCATCGATCGAAGATTAGCAGAAGCATTATGAGCAATTTGATTGATGTGGGAATGCGCCCTTCAAATATTTCCCGTGCTGTGAATGCAATGAGCTAGGGAGAAGATTGTGAAGAAGTAAGCCCGCCACAAGTTATTGATTTTACTCGTCAACATAGAAATAATATTGGCCATGAGTTTATTGCAATCATCAAATATTTCCAAGAGAAAGCCTTAGAAGCATTTTTTGGGCTTATGGAAGAGCTATTTTCT
Source organism: Agave tequilana (assembly GCA_038442645.1). Classification (NCBI taxonomy): domain Eukaryota; kingdom Viridiplantae; phylum Streptophyta; class Magnoliopsida; order Asparagales; family Asparagaceae; genus Agave; species Agave tequilana. The sequence goes on from JAVJIF010013835.1 coordinate 33,883, forward strand.
CGTATTTGAGGTTCTGTGATGTGATCGTTTTTGACATAACATACAGGACTAATCACTTGAGCTTGCCATTTGCTCCATTCACTGGAGTAAATCATCATCGGCAGTCAATTTTGTTTGGCTGTGCATTGCTTGTTAATGAGCAGAGGGATACGTTTGTGTGGCTATTCCAAAAATGGCTCAAGTGCATGCATGGAGTTGCACCGAAGATGTTATTACTGATCAGGATGCCCAGATTGGTGATGCCATCAAGATGATTTTTCTAACTACTCGGCACCGGTACTATTTCTGGCATGTACGGAAACATATTGTCGAGCAACAAATCCCTATGACAAGCAAGTACGGAGAAGATATGGTCCCTGAATTTCATCATTGATATACCTCCTGTGATATAAGCACATGCGAGAAGCGATGGCGACTGATGAATGAAAAATATCATTTAGAAGAAGAAGAAGACACTTGGTTATTGAAGATGCACAGAATGCGTAGACACTGGGTTAATGCATATCTCAACGATGTTTTCTGTGCTGGAATGATAACCAGCCAGAGGTCTGAGAGTATTAATTCTTTTTTTGATGGTTTTGTTAATGCAGACACGAAACTAGTAGAATTTGTTCACCAATATGATAATGCTGCTGCTGCCCATCGTAGTTCTAAATCTCAACAAGACTTTCGGGGTTTGAATTCTGTGCCCAACTGTACATTGAATCCATATGAGATACAGGTTTTGAAGTTGTATACCCCAAAAATTTTTCAGTTGTTCCAAAAGGAATGGGCAGTTGTAACGACACTGTTTTCAGAAGAGTTGGAATACGACGGACCTGGATCAAAATATCTGGTTAGTGATTTTTCAGAATCAAAAGACAGCTGGGAAAAGGTCAGTTATGAGAAGCCTGAGGAACTACATGTGTCTTATAGTTGCTCATTATTTGAAATAGAGGGTATCCTTTGTAGACATATTCTTTGTATTTTGTGGTGCAATCACGTTATACATATACCAAAATCGTATATACTTCAGAGATGGAGGTTGGATGCTCGTTACAAAAATGTTGCAATTGAAAATGGCATCAAGCCTTTTCCCAGTCAAGGCACTCCACGGACATCTAGATTGCGAACATTTCGTTCCAAATTTAATGCAATTGTTGAGATGGTCGCCGATTCTAATATCCAGCTTTCAAAGTTGGACGAAGTTTTGAAAAGATTTGCTGAAGAAACCACTAGTGAATACAAAGCCATGTCAATAAATTATTAGTCATCATAGTCTAAAACTACTATTGGTTCCAGTGGATCCGTCATCCTTCTGCAAGATGGTGAAGAATTGAATATACGCGATCAAATTGGTCCTGTACCAACCAAGGGGAGGCCTAGAGCTGCATCCAGGCTTAAGTCTAATTTTGAAGATTCTCTATATCAGAAGGAAGTGAAGTATCGAAGATGTGAAAACTGTCAAGAGCTGGGCCATTATAGGACTGGTTGTCCATTATTGGTATTAAATTAAACCTGTTATATAGTTCTTTCTAATGACTTATGTTTAAAATTCTTACTTTTCCTTTTTAATGGAAGAAGAAGTAGGTTCATGTTGCGTCTACCTAGAAGGAATAAAGTGTTTATTTTGACAGCTTCAATCATGAACTGCGACCAGGGTCACACAGCGTAGAGAGATTCATGTCGCATGCTGCCACTGGCATGTCATTATAAGCAAATTTTAATATCATTTTTCACATCTACTGTACTTTTTTGTAAGTAGTACTTTAGAGTTTCACTGTTACAAACTTGGCCTATATAGTTTACCTTTTAGTTACTTTAACATAGACAACGACTTTGGTCGCAAATATAAGCAGTATATGGGGATAATGGTGACCGTGGTCGCAGTGCTTCTATGCAGGGGAAATTGGTTTGTTGCTTTTAAAATTGCCCCCGTCTCTTGGTATATTATTATAACATTTGAATATAGTTGAAATTTTCCGCTCAAATATAATTTCGACAATTTTGCCCTATGTTCTTCTTTATTCTACTGAACATAAGTAACACTGCGACCATGGTCGCAGTCATATTTGCCCATTTGAATATTGACTTTCTCATTGTCTACAACAGCTCCATGACTATGATCGGAGTCGCAATTGGCTGACGTTATTTTTTCTATCTTCGACAATAGTCGCAGCGTTTCCTTTTTCATTTAATTTTAACATCCATTTCGACAATTTTGTCCTATGTTGTGCTTTAGTCCACTGAACATAAAGTAACACTGCGACCATGATCGCATGTTCATATTTGCCTATTTGAATGTCCTGTCTGGATGTCTAAAGTAGTTTCATGACTGCGATCAGAGTCGCAATTGGCTGACGATATATATATATATATATATATATATATATATATATATATATATATATATATATTTTACTGCGATAATTGTCGCAGCGTATCCTTTTTTTTAATTTTAACATCCATTTCGACATTTTCGCCCTATGTTGTGCTTTAATCACTGAACATAAAGTAACACTGTGACCATGATCGCAGTTCATATTTGTCAATGAACTTAGAACTTCGACACTTTCTGGTTTACAACTTGGCACCGTAGTTCCATGTTGCGTCTACCACATGAATAAAATTAGTGACAAAGGTACAGCAGTTCAACCAAGATTAAGTAGTAAAAATTATAATTTACACAATTAACATTAGAAAACATGCTTATATATTTATAAAAAATCAAAATACAAATTTTAAAGTTCTAATCTACTCGTTCTCATCATCACCATCATAATCAGATTCGTCCTCAATATTATGACTGTGTTCGTCTTCCGTATCGCTTTCCGTCTCTTTCATCTCTTTACCAACAATCTCCTCTTCACTTTCTTTCTCTTCATGGCAGTATTTTGGTTCATCAATGAACTCCCAGAACGGGTCGTCTGTATCAAGCTCATCCTCTGACCCGTAGCGAGGGATTGATTCAGAACTATGCATAAAATTATCATTAGATGGTTGGCTTCTTTCCGGTGAAGACAGTGGAGAAGACATTTTTGAAGCTGTTTCTGAATATTGAAAGAAACGAATTTTGAGCAAAACCTATTTAGTATGTTTATAATCCTGTAATGATGACCCTTTACATATTTTTAATCCCAGAATTCCAAAAGGTTTAAGCTCTCAAACGACGTGAACATGTCCCAAATTTATTTTCTGCCTTTTCCTATAAATTGTATACTTTCTAGGTGACTGTTCAGCTCTCGAAAACAGTGAAAAAGTTAATACAGTCTTACATCAAGTTACTTTGTACTTTGAACACGTGAAGATTATTATTGTTTTAATATCTTATGGTATAAAAATGCAGGGAGGATTAGGTTTTCGATAACATAAATTAATGAAGTTAATTAAATTAAAACATACATAAAGGGCTATGTGTACAAAAACTTTGGTCTCCCGATTATGATAATGCGACCACAGTCGCATTGTGATCTGATAAATGATTCAGTAACTGCGATCGCGATCGCTGTCTCGATTACAGTATCGCAATATAAGAAAACGATGTAACTCAAACAGGTCATGACTGCGATGGTCGCAGTACAACTTCTGAACTCATGTTTGTTTCTAATATCAATACGAATTAGTAAATTGCACGGTATAACAACAGTAGATTAGAAATAAAGAAATCTCAATGGATTTAAATAAAGAAATCTCAATGGATTTTATAATAAATAAATGTATAAAAATGTTTATAAATTAAATTAATAAAATAAACAGATCAATTTTACATTTATAAATAAAAATTGAGGTAGATCAATGAATTGTTAACTTTCAGTCTTCAAATACCATCCTTATTATAATTTCTGTTTCTTCATCTGAACTTTTCTCTCTATCTGCGAGTATCATGTATGCAAGCTCGCTTCTTAGTCTTTATACATCGGCAGCCGTCACAGTATCAATAGCTGATGGATTACCAAATGCTATACTTTTTATGTACTTGCATATATATATATATATATATATATATATATATATATATATATATATATATATATATATATATATATATAGCGCAATCAACAATGAAAATTGTACAGAGTAATCATTAAATGAAATTAGATTTCTGTACTAAAAAAAAGTAGAAAATATGATAGGTAAACGTTACAAAAAAATCACCTGTTTGCTTGTTGGGGGCATCTTCCGTATTTTATATATGTTTTTTCATTAATTTATTGAAATCAATTTTAAAAATCTGTAATAACCTTTCTTTCTGCAATTTCAATAGAAAAAATATCAATATTAATCAAATTAAATGCATGTATTCAGTAATCGAAATATTAAAATTCAACTCATCATTATTCTTGCATCTGTTTGATAAAGTTTTAATGTACTACTTGATTTTTCAGCTGGGACCAAAGAGTTGTAAAAAATTCATTCTTGGGTATGGCAATCAAATACCAACAAGGTCCAGTGAAATCCGGGATCGTTGGCACTGTGTTTGTGATTGATCGGGAGAACATGTACTGCACATCAATTGTCCAGTTTTTCAACAACTGCTTGATGAAATAATCTTCAAGATCTCTACTTTTAGATACAACATCGTGCTGTGAACAACAAAAAAAATAAAATTCAAAATGAATTCAAAGTATAAAAAATATTATGAAAATTAGATGTTATTATGACAAGACAACAAACTCTGATCTTGGTCGCAGTATTTTTTGGTTAATATACTTTACGCTGTGATCTTGATCGCTATCACCGGTATCCATGTTTAATTTTTAAGCATTTCTTAGCAACCCCGTCTTTTATATTAACATGTATTGCGACCATGGTCGCAGTGTTGTTATTGATTAAGACTGTCGCCAGCAACTGCGACCAAGGTCGCAACTTTCATTACTAAACTGATATTCGTGGGGATTAATGAAATCATCGACTGCGACCTAGGTCGCAATACATTCATTATATCTTATCAGCAGTAAAGACTACTAGTAGAATATTTAACGTTCAAAAATTTAATTCACTAAATTAATTAGGAAATTGATATTTTAATTAACCGTCAAGGAGAAAATAGTTGTTTACCCAAGCTTCGCTTCAAAAGAATATACTTTGTAATCCTCCTTTTTTCTCTAGATGCTTCATGTAGAAATGAATTATATTGGCATCTAAATCTCTACTGAACATCAGGTCCTCAACGTCATTTTTCGCTACAATGATTCCGTTGTCAGTATCCTGATATGCAGTAGAATTGTAAGATATTCAAAACAAAGTTAAGAATTATATTATTCTTATATAAATATCTAATAGTTTTTGATATGATTTAAAATAAAATTAATTAACTTACTCAGAGAAGGTCTTGTCCAAGAAATTTTTTATGAGAGCTTGTTGATGTGGCTGCAGAATTCTGTATGCTATGGTTTCAGTCAATTCCATAGTTTTTGGCTGAGTGTCAGAAATCTGTTCGTTGCTGAAACCAGTGGCAGAAGTCTGAACCGCAGGCTGTGGAAGAGGATGTTCATTAATTTTCTTTATCTATTTTGGATAAACGAAGTCGGAGTCATCGCGATCTCTTTTAGCGCGCTTGCGTTCTTTGACTCCCCTTTCTATCGTTCTTTTGGAGTAATCCAAAACTTTTCTTTTTAAGGATTGGTTCTGAGCCGGAGTCTGTTCTTAAATTTTTTTCTTCAGAAGCTCTATCTTTCATCAGTTGAGTTATATTTAAAGAAAAACTGGGAAAATCTTCTCCAGCTAGTTACTTTAAATTCAGGACCCTTGATTTTCTCTTCTTCCAATTTTTTTTCTTCTTCTCTTCTGCCTGCTTCTTCATCTGCTTCCTCATCCTTTTTTGCTTCTCCTCTTCTCCCTTCCTTCTCCTCTCCTCTTCTTTCATCTTCTCCTTCCTCTCTTCCCCCTATTTCTTTCTTTTCTCCTGCCTCTTCTTCTCCTCCTCTAACTTCCTCCTCTTCTCCTTTTCCTGCTCCTCTTCTCCTTCTCCTTCTTCTCCTATTCTCTCCTCCTCTTCTCTTGCTCTTCCTCTTCCCTCCTCCTCTTCTCCTTTTCCTGCTCATCCTCTTCCCTCCTCCTCTCTTCCTTTTCCTTCTCCACCTCATCCCTCCTCTTCCTCTCCTGCTCCTCCTCTTCCCTCCTTCTCTTCTCCTTCTCCTTCTCCTCCGTAGCAGTGGCAGCTCTCAGTAGCTCTTCTTCTTCTTCTTTCACTTTTAATTTCTCTGCTGCTTTTTTAATTTTTTCTTCTCTCTTCTATCTCTTTATTTTTTCTTTAATTCAGCATTGAGTCTATTCTCAGTCTCCATTTTTTCAATTTTTCTTTCTAACTGATAAACATATTCTTTCAAGTACTGATTTTGATTCCTCAAAACTTTAATTTCTTCAGCTTGTTCATCCCGTGGTGGTGGCAAATAACCTGCAATAGTTGGTTCTTACTCACTCATTCGTTCCTCAACTATTTCGGGTGCTTCTGGCTCCGTTTCCGCCGGGATGTTAGCTTCATTATGTGTATATTCTTATTCTTTTTCTTCTTCTTTTTCTTCCTTCTCTTCTCCTTCAAAAGGAAGGCTAATCATATTTCTTTCATCATTAGAGATGTTGGCCATTCGACACAAAATTTAAAAAAAATTAAACTTAAAACGATATAGAAATCTTATAGTTGTACCGCAGATGAATGAAACATTTACTAGAATAGTTAACAAGGAACTGCGACCTAGGACGCAGTTATAAGCATTATATCAGACAAACAATTAAACTCTGCGATAATGGTCGCACCACAAATCAATGGAATAATTTTAACTGCGACTATGGTCACAGTTTATTTACAACGATTTATCAAGAGAATGCGACCATGGTCGCACACAATTGTACTGCACATAAAATGAACTGCAACAGAGGTCGCATTTCATTTAAATGTATAAAATTTTAATCAACAACATATGGTATTTAATATTTAAAAACTTACGATTTGTGCGTCAAGCTCATTTAGATCAACTTCGAGCAGAGCTCTGCTAATGTTTTGGAGGTCCCATCTTACTGCGCATGGGGTTTTGTCTTCCAAATCAGACCTCGACTCAAAAATAAGAGCCCTCTCACATAGCCAATACTGCAAAATGCATAATTAAATTAGTTTACACAAATATTCACAAGATATCGGGAAATTTCATACAATGTTGGCCAAATTTGATATTCATATTTACAATAATTTGCACGGAGCATCCTTGCAGCTCGTACGTGGTGTGCCTGAAGATGTCTATTGACTCAATCAGGAATTTTCAAACAGCTTTGGCCCAGCATATTGTCCTCATCAGCTGCATATTAGCAAGCTGTTCCACAATATACCACGGCACCGTGCATTTACTGTCAGAAAAGAATAGAGTGCCCGACATATATAGGATGATTATTATCGTAAAGTCTTGAGCTGCAAATCTTTGTCTATCTCTTATAATTTCATTTAAAGTCACTTGCTGCTCAAGCTGTTCATCCTTGGTCACATCTAATTTACTCCTCCTTCTTTTCTTGACCAGAAGATCATCCAAAACTTCTTCAATAGATACTTTCTGAAATCACCTAGAGGGGGTGAATAGGTGATAATGCTAATTTAGAAACTAAATGCGGAAGCTAAAAACTATTTTGCAACACACTTAATACAACCAACAAGTGTAGCCGAATTCCCCGTGAAGGGCTCTGGACTAACTCCTCTTGATTCCCCTAGATAAGGGTTGAGGGCTATATGAAGCTCTTGTGGTTAAGTATAAGTGAGGCACACACAAACAAGCCAAGCATATAAGAATGAGCACTATGAAAATATGCAAGGCACCAATGCAAGCAAATAAGATATGACAATATGAATGATGCAATGCACAAATGTAAAGAGAGAGTTAGAGAGACAATGGATCAAACACAAACACAAAGATATGTTTCGAGGTCCGAGCCCCTAGCTCTACGTCCCCGCCTTCACCGAGAAGGATTTCTAATCCATTATCTCCCACCGAGGGAACCTCTACCGAGGAGGATTTGTTACAACAATAGGAGTACCGAACTCCTCTCTCAAACACCGCCTCACAACCGAGGGGTAGGCCCGTAGCCAATACAATAACCAATCACCTCTACCGAAGAGGGATACACAAACCAACTCCACCTCTCACTAGAGGGAGCAAACCACAAACTCAACCTCTACTAAAGAGGGAGCAAATTAATCACCCGATCAACCTTTACCAAAGAGGGATACAACAAAAGCAAGGGTGTTTACAACTTGGAGGCTTCCACAACCTCAAACAATCTCTTTTTTCACTAAACAATGATCCTAATAGAATATGATAGTATGATAGGCTCAAGCGTGAAAAACTAGGTGTTTGGAAAACAAAAGCTCAAAGAAATAATCTTGGGAAAACTCTTGAAGATAATGGAAATGAAGAACAAACACAAATCTCCCAAAATACTCTTTTCTTTGATTTTTCTAAAAACCTAAAATAAATAAGATTGAAAGTTTAAAGCCCAAAAATACTTTTGAAATCTTTTAAAAATACTGAAGAAGGTAGGAAATATTTCTTGTCAAAAGTCTTGTCAAAATCCCCAAAGAGATGGGGTATTTATAGGCCAAACAGAAAACTAGCCGTTAGGCTGATCTGTCAGCTTGACAGGCTTGCGGTCGACCGACCCGTCGACCGCCAACGGTCATAAATATGACCGTTGGGCAAACTGGTCGACCGCCCGGTCGACCGCCCAGATACAGAGAGCAAAGCTCTCTGGTCCGGTCGACCGCCCGGTCGACCGTCCCATTGCCTGGCCAGACGTGCACAGACCTGTGCACGTCGGTCGACTGACCTGTCGACCGGCTATGGCTTACGGTCGACCTGGCCGGTCGACCGCCAAAGCCTGGCAGCCAATTTCTGGGTCAGAAAAACCTGTTAAAAAATATTTTAATAAATCTTGTAAAATACTTAAAAATCCCAAAAAATAGTTTTATCATTTTGCATTGATATATATAAACATGTGATAAATATTTCAATTCAAATATCAAGCAATTTGAACTATTTTTATGTCTTATCATTTTTACCAAAAATCAAAACTAGTATTTTATCAAACTTGGATTTTTCAATAGGAAAACTGATTTTTCCTAAAACACATTGAAAGACAAAAACATGATATTTAAATGCATTGAAGCATATTGCATATGAACATAAGTTCAATATACATGAAACATATATATATATATATATATATATATATATATATATATATATATATATATATATATATATATATATATATATATATATATATATATCATAGTTTTTGTCTTTAATTCCAAAATAATGTTTTGTTAAAAATACCAAAACATAAAATTACATGAATAGGTATGTCAAACTAAGTTTGTATAAGTCATGTAAGCATGTATGTATATAGAGCACATCTAATATACATAAAAACAAAGTAAAGTTGTTTTGATCAACTATTCATGAAAACAAATATTGGTTAAGCCAAAAACGAAAAACCAATATCCAAACATAAAACGTGTGTGTTGTGCACTTGAGCATATCAACTATTCTTATCTTTACACATGGATCTAAAACACACAAAACTAAACTAGGATACCTAAGTCTTCTTGACGATCTTCCATCTTCAAGTCGACTCGATCCCAAACCGTGATCCACCGAGTGCAAAGGTATGACCTTAATGCTCGGGCACTGGAATCACCATGTGAAGGCTTCAAAACTCATCTTGTTGAAGCAATCACCAACTAATATCTTGCTAAATGATCTGAAACTAAAATCATAAGATTATTAGTAAACATAACTACATGAGTTAATCATCATCAAAATTAGAGAGGAAGGCCTCCGGGCCAACAATCTCCCCCTTTTTGATGATGATAAAACTCATGGAGTTATATATGCATGGATTTAAATTAAGCTTCAAAGAAGCTCCCCCTTAACTCATGCATAGCAATAAACAAATAAATATGCAATAAAATCTCATAAACATGTATGCATAGTCATGCATAAAACAATAAAATGACTCTTGATACTAATAAAATTTTCAAAAACAAAGCATGCTCTAGATACCAATTAAACTTAATATATGCAAAACATTAAATATGCATATAAAAAAAACATGTACCAATCATCAAGATGTTGAGTTTATATGCATGTTAAACTCTCAAATAATTCTCCCCCTTTTTGTCAATCATCAATAAAGGGTAAAAGCAAAAGTAAAATAATAAATTTTTCTTCCCCTTTTTGTTCGAAACAAAGAATCAATAAAGGGGTCAAAAACAATAAAAACAATGTTCTCCCCTTTTTGTCTAAAAACAAAAAACAAAGTCAATAAGGGGTGACATTAAACATGATACCAATTAAAAAAATATGTCAATGAAGTGCCTCTTGATACCAATTTAAAAAAAAGAAAACAACATCTTGATACCGATTGAAATAATTATACATTTTAAACATATGATATCAATTGAAATTATTATTTTCTATCATAAAGTAAGAGAACAAAATATCAATTGAAAACCAAAATATGAGTTTTCTCCCCCTTTATGAAAAACCAACTAAAAACATGCATAAGCTTGTTTAAGGATACCAATTGAAAACTAATCAATTGAAACATGATATTCATTTAAACATACAAGCTTAAGTATAAACAAAATATATATGTATGAAAAATTTAATACCAATCGAAATTGATACTATTAGAATTGAAAACATACATACATATAAACATATATGAGTATACAAGAAAGGTCAAAATTGATACCAATAGAAAGAATTCAATGATACCAATTGAAACAACAATAATATCAAAGTATATCTCATATTTCCTAACCTCCCAATCATGTTCAAGTTTAAAATGATTTTCACAATAAAGCATACATGAGCATAATCTCCCATCCAACCACTCTTGGAAAGTAGGAGTTTCCAAAAATAGGTTTGAAAATTATATTATGTTTGAAAACTTCTACCATAACGAAGAATACGAACTAGTTAAATGAAAAAACTTGTTAACTAGTACGAAATCCTTTAAGTAAGGAATAAAAACAAATTATTTTTCATAAAAACATGAAATTCACAAAATAGCTAACACTCATAATCAATGAAGCATAAATATAACTCATGAAAACAAAATATGAGTAAACAAGAAATGTGAGTGAACAAGTACAATGTGAAGAACATGATCATGAAAGTATTCAATTTAGCTTAGTATTCCTTAAACATAAAAATTCATTAAAAACTATTTAATCTTCAAGGCATATGTATGTCATGTACAAACTAAAGTATACATACATATCCAAACACAAAGAGTCCATAAACATATATGCATGAAGGCACGTGGCTCAAAAGGATATACATGTATATCTAATAGTTTGGACAAGATAGACATATACATGAAGTTAAACATGAAAAACATGAAAACATGGATAAAATGAGAATACAAGTTAAATGCATGAATCATCAAAACTAGACAATACTAGCACATCTAATGGGTACAAATAATCGTTCAAGCACAAACATATATAAATTTACGTGTGGCCCAATATATATACAAGTATAAATCCTAGTCTTAATGAAAACTAACATTTAAACATATATTCAACATTTAAAGCATAAAAACAAGACAAAAATTAACATGAAAAATATAAACATGATTATTATGAAAATCCATATGTTATTAGAGCTAAGATAAACATGATAGCTAAACAAATGTGAGAACACAAAAATAATGGTCCATATTAAACATGGGAGTCTTAAGGGGCTATACATGCATGTCAATGGTCTAATAATCATGGAATTTTCATAATAATGTATAAACATCAAACATGCTAATAATGAATAAAATGAAAAGCATGTAAAAATAATTAGGAGTAAGGAATCGTTACCAAAACTAGAAGGTAACTTTCCTTGTCTCCAAAACATGGTGGTCCTCTCCACCAAATATCCCTTGAAAGTGATGCATCCAAAATGTTTCCTTTAAGTACGGAACGCATCCACTCCAAGGTACCTCAACTCTCACGTCATGCGAGAGCCCACACCTACATCATAAACAAGAGGGGTGGTCTTTGGTACCCATATCCTTTTAGGTCCATGGGGGTTAGTACCTTCTCTAACCCAAACAAAATTATTTGCTAAATTAGAAACATGTATTCTATCATAACAAAATTTAGTAAGGTGGCCCTTACGTCCACAATGTGTACAAGTGTACACATGAGCATACAAAGTGTGATGGTGTCCGTGAGGAGCATGTGTATGCCGTGGAGGGTGTGCATGAAAAGATGAAACTTGTTTCTTTCGAAACAAAGATTCCAAACGTGTATGACCCACTACGCATTGACTCAAAGTGGAGCCCAAACAATCAACACTCTTCTTAAGCAAATTTATATCTTTTTCAATTAAAGAAGAGGTGCATGCAATAGGCGATCTAGATGGAACTACCCTAGCATGGCAAACATGAGAATCTAAATCATTTTTCAAGGATTTATTTTTATTTAAATAAATTTCTAATTCTTTTGAAATAAAATCAATCTCTCTTTTCAAAGAATCATTTTCTTTTAAAATAAATTCAACTTTTGAAGATAAAGCGTCATTATTTTTCAAAACAACATCACAATCATTTTTAGATTTCAAAAATTCATTTTCTTTTAAAGCAAGGTCTAATTGAGATCTCAATGAATCCCTTTCATTATAGATCTCAACCTTCTCTTGCAAAACATTGTTAAGTCTAGAAATCAAATTTTTATTATCATTGTTAAGGCCTAAACTTTTCTTTTTCAAAACATTATATTTTACAATTAATTTTTCACAAACTATGAAAAGTTCTTCATTCAAGGCATGGAGATCAATATTCCCATCACATGAAGAACTAGCACAATCATTATCTGTTGAGATTCCGAATGTACCTCAAGGGAGTCATTCCCTTGGACCGTATAGCATTGTTGTGGCTCAGATTCATCTCCACTAGATTCCTCTTCTTGTTGGATTGGCAATTGAAGCTTGGAGGTGGTGGTGGTTGTCAACTTGTTCCACACTGCAAAGGCGGAATCAAGATTAGAAACATGCATAAGATAATCTTTTGAAAGCGTGCTTCTAATAGCCTTTAGGGCTAGTGCATTGGCCTCTATATGCTTGCTATCACTAAGGTAGGATTCCTTGGTAATAGCAAGGTGAACCTTATATCCTAGGGCTTGTAAATAGATGGACATCCTAGTCTTCCAAATAAGAATGTTGGAAGGGTCAAATCAAGGTGGGGTCATGAAGTCCATGGTATAAACTATATGTGTGCAAACAAGTAAATGCAAACAAGATTAGCAAACAAGGATCTCACTCCTAAGTTGTTAAACCTAAGTATCAGGAGCGTAGGCTCTGATACCAATTGAAATCACCTAGAGGGGGTGCATAGGTAATAATGCTATCTAAAAACTAAATGTGGAAGCTAAAAACTATTTTACAACACACTTAATACAACCAACAAGTGTAGCCGAATTCCCCGTGAAGGGCTCTGGACTAACTCTTCTTGATTCCCCTAGATAAGGGTTGAGGTGCTATATGAAGCTCTTGTGGTTAAGTATAAGTGAGGCACACACAAACAAGCCAAGCATATAAGAATGAGCATTATGAAAATATGCAAGGCACCAATGCAAGCAAATAAGATATGGCAATATGAATGATGCAATGCACAAATGTAAAGAGAGAGTTAGAGAGATAATGGATTAAACACAAACACAAAGATATGTTTCGAGGTTCGAACCCCTAGCTCTACGTCCCCGCCTTCACCGAGAAGGATTTCCAATCCACTATCTCCCACCAAGGGAACCTCCACCGAGGAGGATTTGTTACAACAATAGGAGTACCGAACTCCTCTCTCAAACACCGCCTCACAACCGAGGGGTAGGCCCGTAGCCAATACAACAACCAATCACCTCTACCGAAGAGGGATACACAAACCAACTCCACCTCTCACTAGAGGGAGCAAACCACAAACTCAAACTCTACCAAAGAGGGAGCAAACCAATCACCCGATCAACCTCTACCAAAGAGGGATACAACAAAAGCAAGGGTGTTTACAACTTGGAAGCTTCCACAACCTCAAACAATCTCTTTTTTCACTAAATAATGATCCTAATAGAATAGGATAGTATGATAAGCTCAAGTGTAGAAAACTAGGTGTTTGGAAAATAAAAACTCAAAGAGATAATCTTGGAAAAACTCTTGAAGATAATGGAAATGAAGAACAAACCCAAATCTCCCAAAATACTCTTTTCTTTCATTTTTCCAAAAACTTAAAACAAATAAGATTGGAAGTCTAAAGCCCAAAAACACTTTTGAAATCTTTTAAAAACACTGAAGAAGGTAGGAAATATTTCTTGTCAAAAGTCTTGTCAAAATCCCCAAAGAGATGGGGTATTTATAGGCCAAACAGAAAACTAACCGTTAGGCTGATCTGCCAGCCTGACAGGCTTGCGGTCGATCGTTAACGGTCATAAATATGACCGTTGGGCAAACCGGTCGACCGCCCGGTCGACCGCCCAGATACAGAGAGCAAAGCTCTCTGGTCCGGTCGACCGCCCGGTCGACCGTCCCATTGCCTGGCCAGACGTGCACAGACCTGTGCACGTCGGTCGACCGACCTGTCGACCAGCTATGGCTTACGGTCGACCTGGCCGGTCGACCGCCAAAGCCTGGCAACCAATTTCTGGGTCAGAAAAACCTGTTAAAAATATTTTTATAAATCTTGTAAAATACTTAAAAATCCCAAAAAATAGTTTTATCATTTTGCATTGATATATATAAACATGTGATAAATATTTCAACTCAAATATCAAGCAATTTGAACTATTTTTATGTCTTATCATTTTTACCAAAAACCAAAACTTGTATTTTATCAAACTTGGATTTTTCAATAGGAAAACTGATTTTTCCTAAAACACATTGAAATACAAAAACATGATATTTAAACACATTGAAGCATGTTGCATATGAACATAAGTCCAATATACATGAAACATATATATCATAGTTTTTGTCTTTAATTCCAAAATATTGTTTGTTAAAAATACCAAAACATAAAACTACATGAATAGGTATGTCAAACTAAGTTTGTGTCACGCCCCGCTTCCCAAATACGCGAGAATGGGATCGCGACGAGAGTCGGCGACATATATACGCGAGGAAAATACCCCACGTATACACGCTAAGCCTAAATTAACCTGAACAAGCTATAACTCAGAACTATAATAATCCTAGAATCACTGCAACAATACATATACATGATAACAGATGGATAATGACAAGGATATGGCAGTTGAAAGCGATAAAAGATAGAATCATGAAATAACAGGGATAGAATAACAGACTAAATGTGATATGCAAAATCAAGGAATAATAGCAGGAACAGAAAATGCAAAAGTACCTGAATCAGAGGAAGGGGACCCAAGCTCCTCGCAAAGCGTACTGCCTCATCAAACACCTGCACATTAGAAACAATCGTCCAATATCTGGACGTGCAAATCCAGGGTCGTCAGAACGCGACCATGGTGAGTGTGTGTGTAAAGAGGAAAAGCTCGTGCAGAAGAACAATGTGCATAGATAATAGTAAGAACAACTGCAGACTAAGTAACAAAATAAATAACTGAACAGTAACACATATGGTGACAACATGAATACAGATAGAAGACAACTGGCACAACTGTAAGTATGCAATCAATGTCAAGGCGTGTAATCTATCACATGTCACTAGGTTGGCATACAATCCGGTCATGGTTATAGTTATATGTCTATCACAGTGATATAAATGTACAGTCAGGTGATTAATGTCAGGCACAATACATTAACAGTTCATTATCAGTTATTATGTCAGCGAACACCAATTGCCACCTGTAATAGACGCATCCCATACTACGCCTACCACACATGCCAATCGATGTCCTAAATTATTGAAATTAACAGAAGAGACATTGTCCATGCTTTAGGTGGGTCCCGTACATACCCGGGACCACGGCCTCAGTTTCCTGGCGCTGAACCAGGCCGTACCGCTAGGTACTCAGTAACAGTAACAGTAACAGTAATCTCACTGTGAAAACAGTGGAACAGTAACAGTACAGATGGGATGCCAGTCATCCCCCAGGAACCCTGCAGTGGAACCCTCAGTCGGCTGCGCAACCTGTATCCTAGGTCCACCCAAAATACAGACGCTGTCTCCTCCATCAATTTCCCCAATCCCAGTGTAAGTTGTCAATTATTTTATTATTCATTCAATTCAGTTAAATCAGTCAATGTCAATATTATCTAGGATACTGGGACGATACGGTGACAGTAACAATAACAGTACAGTAACAGTCAATCAGTAATCGTATACACGGTGAACAATATCAGTAACAGTGAACAGTAACAGTAACCGTGTATACGATGAACAATAGGACTGTACCGTGGTTACGGTCAAACAATCATTTCCCAGTAACATGAATAATAAGTTATCAGTTAGGTATCATGCATGACCAGTCAAGTTCAGATCACTAATATCCAACTAATTCTCACTTGTGTTATCATCAAAAAGATAAACATATCTACTAATGAACTAATAACTGCTATCTGGTAACTCTGAGTACAAGATCACTGATATCGACTAGGTCACTATCACAATAACTCAATCTCTGACAATTGAATTAACCCAGTTTCTAACATCACAACAAGTCCACATCAATATCAGAATGAATCATCACTTAAATCATCACCAATAAATGAATAATAAGTCAACACATACTGAATCATATCAAAGTAAGGGAATCATCCTCAAATAACTTATGGTCTAGACTATCTACTCTTGGTACTCAACATCTTCAATATATCATCTAAACAAATCCCAAATGCCAACAACGTCAATCTCATCTCAATACAAGTCAGGCTCCAGTATAAGGAATATAGATTCTGGATAACCTCTAACTCAAGATCAATCTAGGTCACAACTCAACTAATAGGGTCATATCTGATATGTCCTCAATACTCAACTAATAAAGTCATGTCCAACTACTGATCATCATTCAATGTAAATAGTATAAGTCCCAGGTCAATCCAAAGTCAACACAACCCACTCATGATTCCAATAGTTACATGCTCAATAAGTATCATACAAATCAAGCAATCTGATATGATCGTTATCCCATCATATATCAATAATCAGCACTAGTCCTCTCACTCCAACAATCTATTCTGATTCCCAAGTCTTCGCAAATCACCACTCCTATTAAGATCAATCATTATATCCCAACAATTGGTAACATACTATATACATGCATCTAAGTTCTATTAGATCAAGTCATTAATACCAATATCCATCTCTTGAAGTCACATTCATCCATCAATAACCAATACACAACTCCTGGGCGAAGTTCACAATCCAAAAGATGACTATACCCAGCTGACAGACTAATACTAGTCGACTAGGGGAATTAAGTAGTCGACTAGAGAAGGAGTTAGTCGACTATAAAGGTGGTCCAAGTCGACTAGGGGCAAGGTAAGTCGACTGACAGGGTAGGGCAAGTCGACTGACAGAGAAGCAGAAAGTTACACAGCTCCAGGAAACAAAGTTAGTCGACTTGACCTAGAGTGTAGTCGACTAATTAAGTTATTAGTCGACTAATAAAAATGGCAAGTCGACTAACGGGGTGATACAGAGGACAAACAGAGAGCAGATCCATTTCCTGGGAGGTGGGTTAGTCGACTAGAGGGCTGGGTGTAGTCGACTAATACACGGATTAGTCGACTAATATCAGGTATTAGTCGACTAATCAGGTTCTGTCTGGGCACTAAAACCTGAGATACATCCACTCTTCTTCCATATTCTCTCCAATACACATGTACTCTCCAACATACATATCTACACTGATAATCTAAGCATTCATATGGTAAATAAAAGATTCCAACATCATAGATATATGTGCATACATATCCCTATACATTCAATCATGGTAACGTAAAGGGATGTCGGTCCACATCCAAATATAACGATCTCCATACATAAACATGTAATTTAAGTATTCTACTCAACAATTACATAACATATAAAATAATAGCTGCAATCACTTAATAAAAGAGAGAAGGAGGAAGAGACACTCACATTGGGAAATCTGGTCGTTGCCGGGCGAGTCGCCATTACGGTTGCTGTGGTGCTGTTCCTCGCTGTTGGACGGCACGGGAGGGTAGCCAGGGTGCTGGAGAAGGCCTGGCTGCAAGTTGGAGGTCTCGCGCTCG
The DNA here is from genome assembly GCA_038442645.1 of Agave tequilana. NCBI lineage: Eukaryota > Viridiplantae > Streptophyta > Magnoliopsida > Asparagales > Asparagaceae > Agave > Agave tequilana. The sequence goes on from JAVJIF010013835.1 coordinate 52,086, forward strand.
CCGGAGGGGCCTTGAATTGCTACTCGCCTGAACTTGCGCTGGATCTGGATCTAGCTGAAAACGCTGTCGTGCTGCTGTCGATGTTGCCGTGTCGTCGCGGAGGGGATCCGGGGGCTGGATCTGCAGGAGAGGAGAAGAGGTGGGCTGCACGGGGCTGTTGCTGATGCTGGTGCTTGGCCTGGAGGGGTCCGGCCAGGGTCTGGTCTGGATTGCCGGCTGCTGCGCCATGCTGCCAGGGAAAGGGGCTGTTGGCTGTGGTACAGATCTGGGGAGGAAGAGGATGGTGCTGCTTGGCCTGGGCTGGTGGATGAACATGGCCTGAAGGAGGAGGATCCGGGCTGGGGTGGTGGTGTGACCGGCCATGGAGAGAGAGGAGGAGAGGGGAGTGCAGCTGTGAGGGGAGAGAAGTTAGATTAGAGTTAGGGCTAGGTTAGCAATAGGATTTGGTGGAGATTTAGGGGGGATTAGATTAGGATCTGATCTTGTAGTTAGGATTTGTGAGATTATTTAGGAATGGGTTATTGGGTTTGTGGGTAGCGGTTATGCTAACGGGTTGGGATCCAAACGGTTTGAGGGTAATATGATAAAGGGTATAGGTTCACTAATGGTTATTGGGTTATGGATCACCAAGTAAATGAGTAATGGGTTTCGGGTCACCAATGGGTATAGGGTTTATGGTGTGATGGGTTGGGATCAAAGAATAAGATATGAATGGAATCAAGGGAAAGGAATACACCTCTACAAAATAATATCCAACATTAGTAGTAACATTACTTAACTAAAATAATGATATTAATAATACCAATACATTACATGAAATAAATACATGTACATATTTAAAATACCAATATATTTTATCCCAATACCGTACTTTAAAAATAGGGATATTATAGTTTGTATAAGTCATGTAAGCATGTATGTATATAGAGTACATCTAATATACATAAAAATAAAGTAAACTTGTTTTGATCAACTATTCATGAAAACAAATATTGGTTAAGCCAAAAACAAAAAACCAATATCCAAACATAAAACGTGTGTGTTGTGCACTTGAGCATATCAACTATTCTTATCTTTACACATGGATCTAAAACACACAAAACTAAACTAGGATACCTAAGTCTTCTTGATGATCTTCCATCTTCAAGTCGACTCGATCCCAAACCGTGATCCATCGAGTGCAAAGGTATGATCTTGATGCTCGGGCACTGGAATCACCATGTGAAGGCTTCAAAACTCATCTTGTTGAAGCAATCACCAACTAATATCTTACTAAATGATCTGAAACTAAAATCACAAGATTATTAGTAAACATAACTACATGAGTTAATCATCATCAAAACTAGAGAGGAAGGCCTCCGGGCCAACAATCTCCCCTTTTTGATGATGACTAAACTCATGGAGTTATATATACATAGATTAAAGTTATGCTTCAAAGAAGCTCCCCCTTAACTCATGCATAGCAATAAATAAATAAATATGCAATAAAAGCTCATAAACATGTATGCATAGTCATGCATAAAACAATAAAATGACTCTTGATACCAATGAAATTTTCAAAAACAAAACATACTCTAGATACCATTAAACTTAATATATGCAAAACATTAAATATGCATATAAAAAAAACATGTACGAATCATCAAGATGTTGAGTTTATATGCATGTTAAACTCTCAAATAATTCTCCCCCTTTTTGTCAATCATCAATAAAGGGGTAAAAGCAAAAGCAAAACAATAAATTTTTCTCCCCCTTTTTATTCGAAACAAAGAATCAACAAAGGGGTCAAAAACAATAAAAACAATGTTCTCCCCCTTTTTTTCTAAAAACAAAAAACAAAGTCAATAAGGGGTGACATTAAACATGATACCAATTAAAAAAATACGTCAATGAAGTGCCTCTTGATACCAATTTAAAAAAAAAAACAACATCTTGATACCAATTGAAATAATTATTCATTTTAAACATATGATATCAATTGAAATTATTATTTTCTATCATAAAGTAAGGGAACAAAATACCAATTGAAAACTAAAATATGAGTTTTCGCCCCATTTATGAAAAACCAACTAAAAACATGCATAAGCTTGTTTAAGGATACCAATTGAAAACTAATCAATTGAAACATGATATTCATTTAAACATACAAGCTTAAGTATAAACAAAATATATATGTATGAAAAATTTAATACCAATCGAAATTGATACTATTGGAATTGAAAACATACATACATACAAACATATATGAGTATACAAGAAAGGTCAAATTGATACCAATTGAAAGAATTCAATGATACCAATTGAAACAACAATAATATCAAAGTATATCTCATATTTCCTAACCTCCCAATCATGTTCAAGTTTAAAATGATTTTCACAATAAAGCATACATGAGCATAATCTCCCATCAACCACTCTTGGAAGGTAGGGATTTCCAAAAATAGGTTTGAAAATTATAGTATGTTTGAAAACTTCTACCATAACGAAGAATACGAACTAGTTTAAATAAAAACTTGTTAACTAGTACGAAATCCTTCAAGCAAAGAATAAAAACAAATTATTTTTCATAAAAACATAAAATTCACAAAATAGCTAACACTCATAATCAATGAAGTATAAATATAACTCATGAAAACAAAACATGAGTAAACAAGAAATGTGAGTGAACAAGTACAATGTGAAGAACATGATCATGAAAGTATTCAATTAGCTTAGTATTCCTTAAACATAAAAACTCATTAAAAACTATTTAATCTTCAAGGCATATGTATGTCATGTACAAACTAAAGTATACATACATATCCAAACACAAAGAGTCCATAAACATATATGCATGAAGGCACGTGGCTCAAAAGGATATACATGTATATCTAATAGTTTGAACAAGATAGACATATACATGAAGTTAAACATGAAAAACATGAAAACATGGATAAAAATGAGAATACAAGTTAAATGCATGAATCATCAAAACTAGACAATACTAGCACATCTAATGGGTACAAATAATCGTTCAAGCACAAACATATATAAATTTACTTGTGGCCCACTATATATACAAGTATAAATCCTAGTCTTAATGAAAACTAACATTTAAACATATATTCAACATTTAAAGTATAAAAACAAGACAAAAATTAACATGAAAAATATAAACATGATTATTATGAAAATCAGAATGTTATTAGAGCTAAGATAAACATGATAGCTAAACAAATGTGAGAACACAAAAATTAAGGTCCATATTAAACATGGGTGTCTCAAGGGGCTATACATGCATGTCAATGGTCTAATAATCATGACATTTTCATAATAATGTATAAACATCAAACATGCTAATAATGAATAAAATGAAAAGCATGTAAACAATAATTAAGAGTTAGGAATCGTTACCAAAACCTAGAAGGCAACTTTCCTTATCTCTAAAACATGGTGGTCCTCTCCACCAAACATCCCTTGAAAGTGATGCATCCAAAATGTTTCTTTTAAGTACGAAACGCATCCACTCCAAGGTACCTCAACTCTCACGTCATGCGAGAGCCCACACCTACATCATAACAAGAGGGGTGGTCTTTGGTACCCATATCCTTTTGGGTCCATGGGGTTAGTACCTTCTCTAACCCAAACAAAATTATTTGCTAAATTAGAAACATGTATTCTATCATAACAAAATTTAGTAAGGTGGCCTTTACGTCCACAATGTGTAAAAGTGTACACATGAGCATACAAAGTGTGATGGTGTCCGTGAGGAGCATGTGTATGTCGTGGAAAGTGTGCATGAAAAGATGGAACTTGTTTCTTTCGAAACAAAGATTCCAACGTGTATGACCCACTACACATTGACTCAAAGTGGAGCCCAAACAATGAACACTCTTCTTAAGCAAATTTATATCTTTTTCAATTAAAGAAGAGGTGCATGCAATAGGCGATCTAGATGGAACTACTCTAGCATGGCAAACATGAGAATCTAAATCATTTTTCAAGATTTATTTTTATTTAAACAAATTTCTAATTCTTTGAAATAAAATCAATTTCTCTTTTCAAAGAATCATTTTCTTTTAAAACAAATTCAACTTTTGAAGATAAAGCATCATTATTTTTCAAAACAACATCACAATTATTTTTAGATTTCAAAAATTCATTTTCTTTTAAAGCAAGGTCTAATTGAGATCTCAATGAATCCCTTTCATTATAGATCTAACCCTTCTCTTGCAAAATATTGTTAAGTCTAGAAATCAAATTTTTATTATCATTGTTAAGGCCTAGACTTTTCTTTTTCAAAATATTATATTTTTCAATTAATTTTTCACAAACTATGAAAGTTCTTCATTTAAGGCGTAGAGTTCAATATTCATCACATGAAGAACTAGCACAATCATTATCTAGTTGAGATTCCGAATGTACCTCAAGGGAGTCATTTCCTTGGACCGTATAGTATTGTTGTGGCTCGGATTCATCTCCACTAGATTCCTCTTCTTGTTGGATTGGCAATTGAAGCTTGGAGGTGGTGGGGTTTGTCAACTTGTTCCACACTGCAAAGGCGGAATCAAAATTAGAAACATGCATAAGATAATCTTTTGAAAGCGTGCTTCTAATAGCCTTTAGGGCTAGTGTATTGGCCTCTATATGCTGCTATCACTAAGGTAGGATTCCTTGGTAATAGCAAGGTGAACCTTATATTCTAGAGCTTGTAAATAGATGGACATCTTAGTCTTCCAAATAAGAATGTTGGAAGGGTCAAATCTAGTGGGGTCATGAAGTCCATGGTATAAACTATATGTGTGCAAACAAGCAAATGCAAACAAGATTAGCAAACAAGGATCTCACTCCTAAGTTGTTAAACCTAAGTATCAGGAGCGTAGGCTCTGATACCAATTGAAATCACCTAGAGGGGGTGAATAGGTAATAATGCTAATCTAGAAACTAAATGCGGAAACTAAAAACTATTTTGTAACACACTTAATACAACCAACAAGTGTAGCCGAATTCCCCGTGAAGGGCTCTGGACTAACTCCTCTTGATTCCCCTAGATAAGGGTGAGGTGCTATATGAAGCTCTTGTGGTTAAGTATAAGTGAGGCACACACAAACAAGCCAAGCATATAAGAATGAGCACTATGAAAATATACAACGCACCAATGCAAGCAAATAAGATATGGCAATATGAATGATGCAATGCACAAACGTATAGAGAGAGAGTTAGAGAGACAATGGATCAAACGCAAACACAAAGATATGTTTCGAGGTTCGAGCCCCTAGCTCTACGTCCTCGCCTTCACCGAGAAGGATTTCCAATCCACTATCTCCCACCGAGGAAACCTCCACAGAGGAGGATTTGTTACAACAATAGGAGTACCGAACTCCTCTCTCAAAGACCGCCTCACAACCGAGGGGTAGGCCCGTAGCCAATACAACAACCAATCACCTCTACCGAAGTGGGATACACAAACCAACTTCACCTCTCACTAGAGGGAGCAAACCACAAACTCAACCTCTACCAAAGAGGGAGCAAACCAATCACCCGATCAACCTCTACCAAAGAGGGATACAACAAAAGTAAGGGTGTTTACAACTTGGAGGCTTTCAAACCTCAAACAATCTCTTTTTCCACTAAACAATGATCCTAATGGAATATGATAGTATGATAGGCTCAAGTGTGGAAAACTAGTGTTTTGGAAAATAAAAACTCAAAGAAATAATCTTGAGAAACTCTTGAAGATAATGGAAATGAAGAACAAACACAAATCTTCCAAAATACTCTTTTCTTTGATTTTTTCAAAAACCTAAAACAAATAAGATTGGAAGTTTAAAGCCCAAAATACTTTTGAAATCTTTTAAAAACACTGAAGAAGGTAGGAAATATTTCTTGTCAAAAGTCTTGTCAAAATCCCCAAAGAGATGGGTATTTATAGGCCAAACAGAAAACTAGCCGTTAGGCTGATCTGTCAGCCTGACAGGCTTGCGGTCGACCGGCCGGTTGACCGCCAACGGTCATAAATATGACCGTTGGGCAAACTAGTCGACCGCCCGGTCGACCGCCCAGATACAGAGAGCAAAGCTCTCTGGTCCGGTCGACCGCCCGGTCGACCGTCCCATTGCCTGCCAGAGTGCACAGACCTGTGCACGTCGGTCGACTGACCTGTCGACCGGCTATGGCTTACGGTCAACCTGGTCGGTCGACCGCCAAAGCCTGGCAGCCAATTTCTGGGTCAGAAAAACTTGTTAAAAAATATTTTAATAAATTTTGTAAAATACTTAAAAATCCCCAAAAATAGTTTTATCATTTTGCATTGATATATATAAACATGTGATAAATATTTCAACTCAAATATCAAGCAATTTGAACTATTTTTATGTCTTATCATTTTTACCAAAAACTAAAACTTATATTTTATCAAACTTAGATTTTTCGAAAGGAAAACTGATTTTTCCTAAAACACATTGAAATACAAAAACATGATATTTAAAACACATTGAAGCATGTTGCATATGAACATAAGTCCAATATACATGAAACATATATATATATATCATAGTTTTTGTCTTTAATTTCAAAATAATGTTTGTTTAAAAATACCAAAACATAAAACTACATGAATAGGTATGTCAAACTAAGTTTGTATAAGTCATGTAAGCATGTATGTATATAGAGCACATCTAATATACATAAAATAAAGTAAACTTGTTTTGATCATCTTTTCATGAAAACAAATATTAGTTAAGCCAAAAACGAAAACCAATATCCAAACATAAAACGTGTGTGTTGTGCACTTGAGCATATCAACTATTCTTATCTTTACACATGGATTTAAAATACACAAAACTAAATTAGGATACCTAAGTTTTCTTGACGATCTTCCATCT